>JAAMPD010003152.1:0-11134 GCA_025266255.1 Trissolcus basalis
TTGGATTTTTGAATTAAAAATATATAACAATTTTTCTTAAAGAGACGAAGTTAATGATCAAACGTAATTAAAATTTAATACAAATATCTCAATTATTATGATTTGAAAATTGATAAAATACAATACAATTTTTTATTACAGAAAAAAAAATTTTTTTCTTCTTAAAAAAATAAATTAATAATTATTAGGAAATACTCGCATAATGCGTATAATTTAATTTAAATATCATTTTATCATAACATAAATGAAACTCATTTTATAACAAAATAATAGGATGACTAAAGTTATGTTTTCAAAACTAAAAATTTTCGAAAAATGGAAAAATTTATAACACAACCATAATTGCAAATTCAAATTTTGGCCCTCAAGAAATCAGCCAATATGGAAAGAGAAACGAAAGTGAAAGCTGAAAAGATACGATTAATCGATTCAATCAATACAAAAGCCAATTCACGTTTGTCATCTACTTTTTCTCTTTAGGAGGATATGTGTGTGTTTATGGTTGGATATATGTATTGTTTACCTGGGATTTGACTACTGACAAATTGCATAAAACAATGAACGAAACTAATCACGATATCCGGCGATGCAATGTCGGCAACGCGCCACACAACTTGGCGTAGATCGAAAGTCATCTTTCTGGCTCACATCCAAGGATGTGCAATTTGTATGAGCATTATACAAATCCATGGCAAACTGTTGCATTGTTTTCTGTCAGTTGCAACGAACACTTCTATTTCATTGAGTTGAAACGTTGAGTTTTATCGCGACGTCACACTGATGTAATGTGCCCTAATGGCGTTCGAGCAAATTAGATGATCACATCTTGCCTAGCAAGTATAGAAATAAAATTTATAATGGAGGGACATCATATTTTAATTATCAACCATTTCCTCTTTGCAAGTTAATCTGATCAAAAGAAAGTGCAACATAACTGTGCAAAAAAAGAAGGTTCTTGCAAAATAAAAACCGTTTTTACACTTTGCAACTCGAAAATGGAAACTATTTTTATTCGTGAGCTTGGCTTGTTTCATTTTTTTTTCTTCTTTTTGCACAACACTTTCTCGCCTTATTCGTTTCTTTTGAATTGCAGACTTGTCAAGCATTTCAACTAATCACTCGACCTGCGACGCAAAGTACGTAACGCAAGTGGCGTTCAATTGCGCTTTATTTGTACTGGCAGCTGATACGTGACCTAATTTACACCAACGCGGTGTGATACTTGAAAAATGGCAGTATCAACAGCTTTACTTATTCCTTTGGAAATTACATTTACGTTTGCTATAAACTCGAATCCGAGAGGAAAGCGTTGCAATCTATTTACTCGCTGAGTTTCCCAGGAGGTTGCATTATGGTGTCTTTAATGATAACGTTCATCTTATGTGAACCAAGGTTTAGCAACCGAACCATTTTTCTTATTAATGATGCTATTTTTAAAAACAATATTTTAACAATATATTTCGCGAGATGAAAATAATAAACTTGACGGGAATAATAAATCGTCGACTGAAATGTACAATTGCTCACCTTGTAATTGAAAAAAAGAAAAAAAAATAGATACAAAAAAGTTTGTAATTATTTTGATATATGAAACTGAAATTTATTTGGACTCTGGACTGAAACTTGAAACCCGAAAAGGATAATATACAACAGCTTGTTAGCTTTTATAAACCCAACGGGGATTGCGAGTTGCAATTGAAAATTCGTTTTCATTAAGATAGATCGTTTCGCAATTTAATGATTCCTGAAGAGAAAAAAGCATATGCGGGAAATATTTCCCGAGTTTGAAATTTTCTACGGAAGATTATATTACCAGACGTGAAATCGATTCAGGTCAATTTGTTAAAGACGAAAATCCGAAAAAGAGCTTAGGTCGTTATCGTCGAGTGTAATTCGAGATGAGTTTCAACTTGGGAATAATATAACATTGATGGCAACGAAATTTTCGACGTATTGAAAATAACGAAATCAGACCGGATTTTTTCCTTTATTGCAAGTGAATTTTACTTGCCGACATAAAGAAAAATTACTGGGAATTTCCGACGAGTAAATTTTGTTTGCTAATGGAGTGTATTTTATTTGAAAAATTATAGAAAAAATACTCCCATACGAGGCAAGTGAAATTCCCATGCGTAGCAAAAATGTATTTACTTGCACTGTACGTCGAGTTTTACTACGCATGGGAATTTTATTTGCATTGCAAAAACTATACTTTTTTTCAATATGACATAATAAAGTTTCATGAAAATGTTATCAAAGAACAAATAGTTGTAATTTGATAAAAAAAAATTTTTTAACAATTGGAGTGAACAATTTTTTTAAGCTAAATTTTACCAATTGCTTACAACTTTTGAACCATCAATTTTCTCACGTGCAATTAATTCATTACCGTTCGTAAATGGTTCCTATGTAGCTCGTAATAAAGAAGAAAACTTTGGTGCTTAAAATCGTTTGAGCAAAACTGATTTTCTTCATGGCCCATTACACTGATATCAAATTTCTATCTGGACATCCGCGATTTAAATCAAAAGATCGTGTGTTTCTGTAACCTTTGACCACTCAAAGCTCCAAGCTCGGAGCTGAAATTGAGCTTGAGAGGTGTTTCTAAAATACATTTCCAATTCCAAATACTGTTACAAAAACTATTTTAGATGCTTTTGCAGTTTTGAATTATTGCTTCCTTTGGTCATGACGTTTTTGAAATTACTTTTCAAATATAAAATATTAAAAAAAAAAAAATAAAAAATAAAATATTCTTTTGATTTTTCAAATTCATTTTTGTTCATTTTTTATTGAAAATTTAACCCTAAAACCTTGTTGAATTTGAAAAATACAATAAAATGAAAAAATGTTCTATTCGTAATTCATGCTTGATTAAAATAGAAAAAAAACTTTTACAGCAATAAAACGAGCAACGTGAGTGGGTTAAAGAAAGAATTTCATAACAAACAATTTTTGCACACACGAAAAGAGCCATAAAACTGTTTGTCAATTTGTCGTCCCGAAGAGGCAATGAAAAATTAGGTCAAGATCGGTGTCTCAGAAATTCCCGGCGTACAAATCGCATAGCCTTTACCTTTAATTCACACGTTTGACCATCGGTCTTACCTCGGTGATACGAGGAAATCAAGCACGCACGATAATGAAATTTCCTTCAATAATGTCGAGGCTACGTTATTCCTATCGTTTCCCGCATTCCATAGGCTCCGTCTATTTTCGTACAATGCTTTCCTATGATGCAAGTAATTCGTATAAAAAAACTTTTCAATGGCTCACATTATTTCACGCTGAACAAACATTAATCGTTCATCGGCTCCCCTTTTATAAACCATTTGTGCACAGATTAAACAGAATTCTGTACAATTTTCACAACGAAACAAAGTCAGTGATAAAGTAATTTTCTTAAAAAAGTTAAATTTGGTTTAATAACATGAAACAATGCAAAAACTATCGGTGATATAAAATTGAATGGAATACGCACCTTTTTGCCCACACAGACAAAGATGTATTTTGAGTTATATTTGATATATATATATATATTATATAAATAAAATATAAACTTATATATGTTTATATTTAAAATATAAAGCGGCAAGATCTTATATAAATTAAATATAAATTTTTTATATAATTTATGTAAAAAATATATTTAAAATATAATTTTTGCATATATTTTGACATATATTTTTGTCCGTGTGGGTTATAAGTTTTATAATTCATATAATGTGTTTTTTCTACGTGTATATAACGGTAATATTGTTCAATCAAAGTTAATATACATAAACAATATAAACTTTATGCGCAGTCAATATATATGATTCTTTTTACTATAGTTATTATTTTCTTCTAATGTTCCTAATTTACATTTTATAATATTCCTTTCGGGCATGGAGGGTGAGAGGTTACGAGCGTGGAGGTGATAATAAGCTGTAAAGTCTGAGACGTATTTGGAATGCGTGAAATATTTGCTAATCCCCTTCGGTTCCTTTTCCAAAACTCAAATCGTATCTGACAGACCTCCACAATCATATACACATTGCTCGCAATCACACTTCAGATTTGACAACAAAAAATTCCTTCCTCTTTCTTTTTTAAATGCCTTTCATTTACGTGTACATTCTGGTTTATCAGACTGCGATTCTCTGTCATTCCGAAGGCAGTAAAATTATATCCCGTATCATCGCGGAATGCCTGATAATCTGCCAATTAGTCGAAAGCC
Organism: Trissolcus basalis; assembly: GCA_025266255.1. NCBI lineage: Eukaryota > Metazoa > Arthropoda > Insecta > Hymenoptera > Scelionidae > Trissolcus > Trissolcus basalis. The sequence continues at coordinate 4,220 of JAAMPD010003152.1, forward strand.
TCGTCAAAGTGTTTGTTTTAAAAAAAAATTTACATCGCGGTTTCTTGGACAGAGTTTCGACTGTGTGTCGCACCTGAGCGTATACGTACGCGAGTTACATACGCAGTGGCATTATATTCAGTGGGAACGTGCCCAAGTAGAAAACAGAAAATGACGCCAATTATCCATTTTTGCACGAAATTATCGCGTTGACCAAGATAGTAGCGTTGTATTGTGTTTTTTCAAATGCTTAAAACTTTGTATAAAAATTTTGTATAAACTTTGTATAAATAAAATATAAAAACGTGCATCTGTTATCTCAGATTGTTTTTCAAGGCTGGATAATAATTTTTCTTCGATTGTTTTTTGTTTAAATATCAGAAATTGAATCTACAATTTTAATTTTGTTTAGATAAACAAATCATTTTTTGTTAACACTTGACGTTTTTGTCGCCCCCTATGAAAAGTTTTTAATGATCGATTTCCGGTCTTTGATTTCAAGAACGGGACAATTTGTTTCCAAAAGTTTTTTTTTTTTTTCGTAAAGATAAATTTTTGCGCATCGCCCCTTCCTTTTTTGGACGACGTTAAAACTCCCAAAAGTGCGTGTGGTTAGTGTACGACATGACACTTTTGTGTAGTCGAACAGAGGGTTCGTCCACGGGGACTCGAGTCTTTTCACTCCACCGAGGGTGTGGATTGCTGTTAGTCTAATTGTTGTATTTTCGCGAACGCCTCCTTCAAATCGTGCGGAAGAAAAACTTTGATGGGGTTCTGTCTCTCGCTTGCTCAACTATTTTTTTTTCTCACTGAACACAATTTTAATGACCTGAAAAATGTGAGGAAAATTTGCCAACTTTTATCAAGTCTCTCTTTCTCACTTAGTGTCACAATTTTCAATAGATCTGTAAAAAAAAGAAAAAATTACAATTGCTATTTTAAAATTCTTTTGTCAATTCTGTATTGAATCAAGTTTTGGTCTGTCAATCAAAAACGTTGGTAGAGTATTTGGAATAAGAAAAATAAAATCAATAAAATTTGTCCCCGAGATGTGTTTTGTAAGATAAGGAAAAAAGTCCCAGGGTTGAGATTTATATTCATACGTTGACGCATGATAATGCATGTGTCGACGTCTTGAAAAGTGGCCCGGAAGATCCCCTCGTCTCTCGGCCTGATAAGCAATCGATTTTGATTGAATTTATATATATAAGGACGTTTTTGACGGCAAGGACAAACACTCAAAGATTCTTTTTTATTTTACGACCTGGAACATTATTTTTTATTCCTCATAACTATAAACTTTATGATATGTACGAAATATGATTTTTAACTCACTGAACAAACTGGAAGTCAAGTTTTTGTATACTAAATATATGTCAAATATTTTTTTTCGGTGAGATATGCGATACGATAAGAATTGTGTTTTTAAAATGATAATTAATTATATTAATTTCTCTGTATATTTTATGATTGATTTTGTAATGATAGAAATTATAATTCCATCATCAGATTCATAATTTCATGTTTCAAAAAAATGTTTATTTTTCTTCTTTCAAAGTAAGATTTATAATTACAAAGATATCTAAAAAAAATTTACAAAGTTGCTTGCCCCATATAAAATTATAATTTTAGGGCGATGAAAATACACGTTTGTTCTATTTGGAATTATTTTTTCTTTGTTTACGTTTCGGTGTGATTTTAAAGTAACGAAATTAAATAATCATTTTATAATCCTACAAGTTTTGCAAGATCAGCAAATCCGCATCGTTTCTTTTTGTATGTACAAACAAGCTGGTTTCTCAACTCAAAACAACTTATTAACAAAGAAAGCCAAGTGCAACGACACTTTTCACAAACAATCGCCTGGGATAAATTTATAATGACAAGCAAAAATTACCGGGAACACATAATATTTGCAGTCGTAATCACGTAACCGTAAACTGGCGTACCGGCTGCAATTTACATTGTAATTGAATCTACACGAGTGAATTGTTATATGGTCGTATAGGCGAACAGGCGCCCGCCTGGTGATATCGTCTCAAAAGTATATATACATAATACCAAACAGCCGTCTAAAGTGACCTGACTCGTTCGATTCCAAAGAATCATCCAATTTTTCGCAACCTGATGCATAATTTGATCTGTAAATACATTTCTTTTCCAACACCTTTTTTAAATCGAAATGAAAAAAAAAATTAAGCATGAGAAGTAAACGTTTCTCATGATGATTGCAAAAACGAACACTCAACGAGTTGGATTAAACGCAGATTTCGAGCGTGACGACAAGAAATGATAATATTTATAAAGATTGGAGAGAGGCTCTAATGGGGCGCGTCCAAGTCGTGTGAAACATCTTTGGCACGTGCCGATTAAAAACAATAACTGATAGTTCGATCAATGAATTCAGTTTTTTTTTATCATCCATTCAGTTTCTAAATGAATGAAAATTATCAATTCAACACCATTTGTTCAAATTCAATTTTGTATTAATTTTTTACGTTTTGTTAATTGAAGTTCGGAATTAAATTTAAAGGGGGAAAAAAAAAGATTCATAGTTGCTAGAAAAAGGTTTTGAAATTCTCAAAAAAGAGTCAGATTTTTATTCAATTTTTAAATAAAATATTTGAAATGATTGCAATAAAACTTGACAACTGATATTTTGTTTAAACGAAAATCAGTTGTAAATCTCGAACAATTTTTTATCGTTCCTTTTTTTGATCAAATTTCAACAATGGATCGTCAGAATTATTTCATGTACATTTTTGCACACTTTTTAACAACTTTTTTATGCAAATTGTTGCATTTGTAAATTTGATATCTCCAATTTTTTTTATATATTTTTGCAAACGTAAAGAAAACATCTCGATAACATCATTTTGTACATTTTAGACGAACAGAATTCCTAAAATTTATAATTGCACTTAAATTACATTATTATTGTTATAAACAATATTTGTCTAAAAAAAAGTATTTCTAAAGAGTAGGACAAAAATCATGAAAAGATATTTTTCAAGGTTCTCAAGCCATTTCTGTGTCTTCATTTCATACAATTGAACTTGTGGAAGTTACAAAAAGAATCCAAAAAGCATGCCTTCAAGGAACTTTTCAAACTATTTCAGAAGACACTGTCGTCAGAAAACTTCACGTGAAACATCCCAAATCAGAGTTTTTGAACTTAAACAAAAAAGATAATTTGAAAAACAGAGAGAAATTTAAACTCAAAATAAAAAAATGTAGCAATCTCAGGCTGATTACATTGGACCTTTTCTTTTTTTATTAGAGACAGCCTGCGCCCCAACATCGCATTGATTTTTCGTGCGCCAGAGCTTTGGGTTTTTTGATACTTTGTCGATCATAGAGGTTTGAAAGCAACGCGACGAAACATCGTATCTGTATGGGACTTTATGTATACGAGAACGACATAAACTTTCGAGGCTATGCCGGGACACGAAGTATGCTAATAATTTAGGTCCTTTTCTGCTGCGACGTTACGTCACCAATGCCACACGAATATGTGGTACGGGGTTAGCGTGCAAAGCGCCTGGCTCTCACACTAATCCCATTTGTCCGACTCATTTAAATGGCCTTTTACACTCATTGTCTTCCACCAAATCCTCCCCTTTCATTCTAAAACAATCAACTAAATTATTTATGAATTATCCGACCCTCCAAAATTATTCCACTTTTTTGTGAAAAAATATTTTTATTTGTATTTTATATTTCACCTTTCTTTTTTACTTTACCAAAACTCTCCCCCGAGGAAATCAAATAGAAATTTCTTACAAAAAATTGATTCAAAAATATGAAAAATAAATAAGTTGATGCTGTTTAATTTGCTGTTCAGAGAATTCAAAAAATTATTAAACTTCATATTTATTTGTATCGTTTCCTTTTGCAGAAATTTCTAGGAATAAACTTTCCAGGTTGGAAATATGAAAATAAATAATTTTTTTTTTAAATGACATCCTAATATTGTTTAGTTATATATGATGTATAGATTAGCTGATGTACAACTTTGCATCTGAAAGCATGGTGGATGATGAAAAAAAATGGAATTTAAATTTTTGCAGAAAACAAAAGAACAAAATCTTGCTTGCACGCAGATTGATGAATGGGATACTTGGCCATTTGTTTAAGGATTGTTTATATGCAAAGTAGTTTTGGAGAAGTTATTAAAAGACCGTTGCGAGAATTTATATTTTTAAAGCGGATAATCAAGCAGATGGTTTTTTTCTTCACAGAGAGCTGAAGTCTCGCGCCTGATTTATGGAAAAGTTCTTTGAGCATCTCCGCCATTTGTAACTTTTATAGACTACTAATATGACAGGGGCTCGAAAATAATCAAATAATTAGACTCAAACAGGAAACTCATTTTTAGGAATTATATCCCATCCCTCAGCCATAATTGGAAAACTTTTTATTACCACTCTTGTGTCATTTCATTTTCATGATGGTGCGTCAATAATAGATGCAATAAAATCATAAAATTAAATTTCAAAAAATTGATAACAAACAAAATAACTCGATCAATAATATAATAATAATAATACATAAAACATATATTTATATAAAAATATCTTATATATTTCTTATAAATCATTAAAAAAAATTTTTTAGTTTGAAGAAAAAAGATGATTTATTTTTAATATTGAAAGGGTGTTTTTGATCTCATAAAGAAAGACTATTGTAATGAAAATGAACGAGGTAAAAAATGGACTAATTGTAAAAAATGTTATTTTTGTATGATGACCACCGAATCGACCGAGTGAATGGTTGAAAATTTATTGGCAAATCCGGTGAAAGAGAATTGACAGAGTTCATTGTGTGGCAACCCGAAAAGGAATTTCTGGTGGACGCAAGTAACTAGACAGTATGACTGGTGCACTTCTGAGAATGCGCCCCCCGACGTTGCTTCCGCGAGCGTCACAAAGTCTGCCGGCAAGCCTCTTTTTTCCGGCTGCCTGTTTCCCGAGCCGGAGAGACTGCGTGGCAACCAGCCCGTCTTTTTAATAAAATGGCCCGCTCGCCTCGCTGTCTGGAGCGACGACTCGGCCTCGACAAATATTTCTTAATTTTACGAGAATCCCCGAGAACCATTTCTATTATTCGCCACTATAAAATCGCCCCGGTCTATATTTTATTTGTCCTTTTTCTTCTCGCCTCAACATTTTTTTTTCCTCCACTCTTTTACGATTTTTCGTTGTAATTTGATCGTTTGTTGTGCACGCGCAGTACGCAGAAACTCGGTTTTTTACGGAAAACGCTTTATCTGATTCCACATAATTTTATCGCAACGTTCTGACAAACAGAATCATAAATAATAATGCTCATTGAAATCATTCCATTTTTTTCTCGTTTTTTTTTCTCTCTCCCCTCCAGGCAAATTTTTGGAACGAGAGCGATAAATTAACTTTTGGCAAGTGATCAATTATGTTTTGGAAAAGTGCACCCTTTAAATTGAATTTAAAATTGAAAGAATAAAGTTACCCAAAAAATGGAAGAAAAATTATTTGATGTTTGGGAACACCGAACAATGAAATACCAGAACCAGAAATTGTTCCAAATAAAAACTGGTGTTAATTATATTTTTTAACACCAACCACCGGGTGTTTTTGTAACAAAAGAAATTGCAGAAGAGAAAATATGAAAAAAAGAAAAACGAAAATGTGTTGAGAATTAATAAACGGTGATTTTTTAAAAGGATAATCCTTTTTTTAACCGTCAAACATATGTTTGTTGTTGAATGGAAAAAAAAGCATTTGAAGATTAATTGTAACTACGCAGTGCAGCCGGCGATCAAAGAGCCATCGGGATCATCTTGCGTTCTCAACGGAGACGAATTTAAATTCCAAATGCGGTGGCCCTCTCAAACCCTCTTTGGTCGACAAAGAAAAGCGCAATAAAAGAATACGTAATTCGGGCAGTGAACACGCCCACCTTTTAATAATGATCGTTCTATTAAAAAGTTCATTCGTTGTTTGGCCAATTCCGTGGGGCCTCTCCTTCTTCTTTTTTTGTGCTCACGGATCGTGACCAGCTCAATGCACTTGCGTAGGGCGCGAGCCAGCAAGCCGAATTCGGCTTAACTTTTAACACTCTGCCTTTCGTGCGTAACAGCGGTGAACGGACGTCGCGCCAAATTGCGATCCATCATCGGGCGAGACCCATTGAGGAAGATGGCGTGTGATGGCGCATTTTTTTGCTTCCGCTCTCCTGGCGAAAATTGACGTGTGTTGACATAGGCCAGTGAGGCGCGCGTGGTGTCAGCGATCGTGATCCGGTATAAGCGAGGCGTATTATCTCGTCTCCTCAATGGGCTTTGGTTTCAACTGCATCTCGATCTGGAGGAGCGGGGCGGGATTCAGATGGGAGGTCGCGCGATTCATCCAGCCATCAATTTCGTTCTCAAGTTTTCGCTATTTGTGGAACACCGGAGGTTCAATGTATTAAGCTGTCACATCATTGCGTGAGCAATCATGTGAACGCTCTTCCAGTTTTATTTCTGGTTAAAATAATTAGAGACAAGGGTTCGTACATAAATTACATAACTCTTCTAAAGTTGGGGAAAAGCTTATGCCTATAAGAGACATTGCAAATTAAAAAAAACTATAACAAATCAAGCTACGGTATTTTTACACATCGTGTATGATAACATTTTTGATTAAATTAGTATAAAAAAGAAAATTAATTTCATTATCAACGTATTCTTATAATTAACAAAAAACTATTTTTCACACTGTAAGTGGACTTTTATTAATTTAATAAATTCAACTTTTTTGTTAATGGTTAAATAAATATTGAAATTTATTAATACAGCAACTTTTAGTATGATATTACAAATTATATCCACGGTGTTTTATTAACAAATTTGTTAAACATTGATTATCATAACAAACCCTGGTTAAAAGTCAAATAATCGATTTTTAACATTTTCAT
>JAAMPD010003153.1:0-11143 GCA_025266255.1 Trissolcus basalis
TTCACGAACCAATTTTTGTTTTTTGAAAAAAAAAGTCAACTCGAGTTTTTTGAAAAGAAATGGACTTTTTGATATACGTCGGTCTGTGGATCTTTTGTTTTTTTTATAAAAACGAACCAGAGTTTTTCAAAAAACGTCGGTCGGTGACTTTTGTTATTTTTTTTATAAAAACGAACCAAAGTTTTTCAAGAAGTAAAGTTAATTTTTGGAGGAGTTTACATATGGCTATGTCACTGTTCAAATTTGATTGATTTCATTTTCATTTCAGATAATTAATAATTGTTCTATCATAAAATCGTTGTTTGTTTTTAATTTAAAAATAAAATCAAATACATAAAAAAAAATACATATAAATGAGTTAAATTACAGACGATCATTTTTTTCAATCATGATAGTTTATAGTGAAATGATTGATATAAAACCATTAAATAATTTACAATCAAAATTTTAATTGTTAGAAAGGAGAGAAGGGTGTTAAATTGGTTATATACAAGTTATATAAGTTGAATTTATTGATTGTAATGGGAATTTTGGTAAACGTCATACACGCAGAAAACTATAAACGGATAATACTCGTGACCAAAATTAATAAAACCATAAGAGTTTGATGGGTGCATGTAAAAATGAGATAATCAAATCTCTTAAATATTTGTGTGAAAAAATTAAGTACAAATAATAAAAATGAATGAAAATTAATTTCTTCTTAAAAATTAAAAGGAGGTTCAAAATGGTACTAGTAAAAAAATCGGAGAAAAAGTAGTGTAAAATTTATCTTGAAGATCAAAAATTTTTTATAAGATGAAAGCATAATACATGAATTAACACTTAAAAATCGAAGATAGCGAACTTGCAAGACACGTTGTGTAGAATAAAAAAGAAGTGATGAAAACTTAGTTAGAATACATAGCCACATTATTTCTAAAAATTGATTATTCAACAATCAAAAATATTCATCAAATTGAATGAAAAGAGCTAAAAATATATAAATTATAAATTACACCCGGAATTCGGAGGGCGCGCCCCTACTTCGCCTAGTATAACTAAAATACAAAACATTCAACATTATTTAAATCGATTTTCATACCCAAAACAAATGATCCTTTTAGTATTAGCAATATTGCTTTTGTTAAATTATTGTGATGGAATTTAATAAAATGAGCGGGTATTGAAAATACTTACCCCAACTAAAGTCAAGATTGGAAATTATCTTCTCGCCACGGTAGATAAGAGCATAACAAATAAACCCTGAATGAGTAAGCTAGAATAACGAATGACGCGACTAATTTTTCACGTCTCGTGATGTGTCACATAATTTATTTATCTATAACAGGGTTCAGCTGCGATGGACAAATGTTTATGTTATATATTAATAGCTGGTGGAACTAATGAAATGATTCTTATTATATCTATTATCGAGAAATATCTTTAAGAAATTCATGTACTTTAAAAATTAATAATGTATACAATTTATCTAATATATGGGTAGACGATAAAAGGCTTTTCTTAGTATAAGCGTCCTAAAATCAAACAATCATAGAAATCAAAACAAATTCGTAGTCACTTTATAATTAAAGTAACATTTGTAAAATTATGATAACATTTGTAGTTTCATAAAATTTATATTTGTATTGTTAGACTTACACAATCAATAATGTCTAAAGTAATTTTAATTTTTAAAGTTAATGTTACGCTTACTTTACAGTAATCTAAATCCATTGCCTGTAGGACCCTATCCCCTCCACTTAACACATTCAACCGATTTGCCAGTGCCCCAATGATTTTCCGATGTAAACGATGTAAACACACGCGCATCATTTTGGTTTTTTTCGCGCATGGAGAATCCGTGATTTTGTGCAGACAATGAGTTGAAAACATTCTGTAAAACTAAGAAGTAACTCAAATAAATTTTAAACGTAACTATACACATGGACTGCAGCAACTACTTGTGTAATGACTGTTAGTAAATAAATAATGTTATTAAACCTTTTTTGAAGTGAAAATGTGAAGTTTTGTGTAGTATTTTTGAACAATAAAATTTAATGATTTTGTATACTATTTAAAGTAATTTTTTTCAAATTTCGAAATAACGAATTTGATAGTTAATATTCTGCATGACTATAGTGAAAATGTTTCAGAATTATTACATTTATTTAGCTTTGTTGATTGAACTTTGCTTTGTTTTTGTTGCTTTTATGAGCGGGTGACAAAGTCTTGAATAGGTATGAATTGACCAAAAGATAAAGGCTTGCAATGCATTGGTGAAGCAAGAGTGACAAGGAAAGGGCACAGTCCGGGCAAAAGCACCAGTCAAAGCTCTCCCTCCGGACCTAATGCGAATAGTCGAATCAATCATCCAGCGACTCATTAGCTGGGGAACACACGCTCGTCTTCCTTTTTTTCAGGCAATAATCTCCTTCTTTCAATATTTAGTCTCAATACGAGAGCAACAAAAAAGCGAAGTTTAGTACTGATGCTTATTTGTATATGTATTATCTTTTGAAATTATACTTTTTTCCAAGAAACTCTTCAATGCATTACTTTGTAATTTTCTTTTGTATCCAATTTTTGCTTTATTCTATCGTCATGATGAAATACGTTTTGCAATCAAGAAAAATATTTAATTGTTTTCATTAAAGTTTTTACAATTGTAAAGATGTATAGAGAAATGTCAAATATATGTCCCAATTATTTTTGCATACATTGAAGTAAAATTTATTTGCAAGTATCAATTATTATTAAATACTACAATTTGGACAAAACTAGTATATGTATTACTTGGATTTATTAACCTCGCGTTTGACGTGACGATCCTAATGATATTTGCATGATTAATTTCTCCGGAAAACGATCATTACGCAAAGTAATAACATTATTTATCTTCTGAATGACAGACTAACTGTTCATTGTTCATAAATCACGTTTTACTATCGAAAAAAATCTGAGAAATCTTTAATTGTTGATTCTAGGTATACTACTTTCAACCCCATATACGTCAGTTGATCTCCTCTTATGTGCAATTATGATAATAAGAAATTATACAATATAAGTTAAAAAAATAAAGATCTCCGCAAAATTGTCCTTGTGATCGAATATTCAAATGAAATCAATTCTCACAGAAAACAAATTAACCAATCTCTAAAATATAGTTCGGAAGTTGGATGAAAGAAAAAACGGGTTTGTGCGTAGCGATTGAAGTACGCTTAACCCTTAAGTTTATGTTCTAGCTAAAGTAGTTATGTTTGTCCTTTAAATCAGCAAGTTGGTACAGAGCTAATCCTATAGAGATGACTTGATCTCTCTACTGTTAATGAGTCAGCACCATGCTGATGTATATCTTTGTATCCTCTTGATATAGGAACAAAAATACGCAACTGTAAGATAGGCGCAGTTATACTAAATTTATTTATTTACTGTCTTTTTTTTTTTTTTTTTTTGTAAACATATAACAAATTGTAACTCAAATATACTGAAAAAAATAATTAGTATTACAACACAAATGTGCACAAGGTGACGCATTTAACTATAGAACTGACAATTTTCTTGCATTAAAATAAATAAGATTTTTCCTCGCTCAAAAAGGTATAGTATATTTCGTATCGAGGGTGCGAGCGTTTATTTTGACACGCAAAGAAATAACCCACTAAATTTTACTATGGAATCCTATTAAACTTGTGACTGGACTGCCAAACGCTAAATATAACTACATATAACTAGTAATTTTTATGTGGATTGTATGCAAATTTTACCTATATGTATTGAGTATTTGTTGAATTATTAATCGTTGTTTTTCATTGGAATTTGATTTATTATTACAGGATACGATTCGGTCACAAGTTTACTAGGATTCACAGTAAAATTTAGTGGGTGCGTGGAGGGCCAGAGGTAGCCGAGCGTTAGTGGCCCTTTGTGCCCATGGTGCGGACTATATTTTTCGTGACTCCTTCCCGCGAAGCGCTCTTCGTGACCTCTAAACCGACCCGCGAAGTATTCTTCGCGCGTTGGTTTAGAGGGCGCGAAGATAAGTGCTTCGCCGCGGCATCAGGTGTGATGAAAACATAATTTAAAAAATATGGGAAATTTTTTTTTTCCATGTTATGTTGTGATGTCCGACATTTTTTTAAGTTGCCCCCCCCCCCTACAGAACTATAAAAGAGGAACTTCTAAAATCTTAATTTTTTTATTTGTCTCTTTTTCTTCAATTTTTTTAAGATTATAACTTTTTGAATCAGAAAGGAGGGGAGGAGGGGGAGTATCACCCTTATGGAGAAAAAAAGAGGAACTATATATGAGATTTTATGAAATCTTAAAAATTAACACGTCTCACACAATATTCGCACAATTTATATTTTGGTCTCATGATTTTTTCTGAATATAAAACGAAATAAAATCTTCTGTTTGACAATCAAAATTACGTGATTTTAAATTGGCTGGGTATTTTTGCGAAAAATATATTTCGCTTGAAAAGAAGAAAATTTCATTGTTAAAGTATTAAATAAAACGATAGTTAATTAAATTTAAACAGTTAAGTATTGTAAACAGACAAAGCCCGCTCGGCGGGCGTTAGCCCCCAAGTTATATAAAAAATATATTAAATTTCTATAAGATCTTGCCGCTTTATATTTAAAATATAATGATGTATACATGAAATATATAAGTATATATTTTTTCATATAATATATATTTTAAATATATTTAAAAATATATGTTTGTCCGTGTCGGATGAGAAATTTATATACTATGCTACATTTATTTAGTATAAATGCGGCATTATCGTACGTGATGTAAATGACTCCACACATATGGAAACATATATAAAGATATCAATGTTAGTTACATTTTTGCAAGTTATTTTTTTATTACAACTAAGGTAAACGTACCTAATACGTTTATAGTGTACCTATTAGTGTTATTATTGTTTAAAATATATTTTGAATTTATTTTGAAATTGGAGGCTGTGCAAGACATTTCGTTGAAATTAATTGAAATCTATCATTTAATCTTCATGAATTTCAAATGATTTAATAATTATCCAAAATAAGAATCAGTTTTACAACAAACCTAACACAAATAGGTTTACCTTATTATACGCGACATAAAAAATCAATATAAAAATAAAAAATTTTCACTTTTATTGGATTATTTGAAAGAAGAGAAAGAGAGTATTGACAAATTTGAATTTTATAAATTATATGAAAAATACGCAAAATGACTATGAAGAATTTATGATTTTAAAATAAAAAAAAAAAAATGATCATTTGATGTGTATGAAAAATGTCATCATCACATAATAAGCTGTACACAAAGATAGAATAGAATGATATTCTGGTCACGAGGCAAACAGGGGTAGTTGTGAAAAAGGAACCCTGTTATTTTCTAGAGGGTCGGTCTTCTTAGCAGCCGCTATCGCATCATAAAAATAATCAGCTTCGTCCAATGAGCTCGAGCTTGCTTTGATCTCCGCGCATTTGTTTTTTCGCGCATTTCTTTTTTCTTCGCCTCAAGACGCCAGTCACAAGAGAACAAAATGCGAAAACAGCAAGAGCGGAAAGAAAAAAGCGACCAGAAGACGGATGAACTTTTTCCAACGGAGCAAATTCGTGCTCTTAAAATAAAAAGTTAATGAGAAAGGGGATGATGCTATTTAGTTTGGGTCGATGAGTCGAACAAAGTTCGATGCATGAAGCTCTTGCCCCTGACGAGTTGGCTTTCTTACCATTAAGAATGATCGCGAAAAGTTTTGAAAGAATATTCGCGGTCAGATGCATTATTTAATAGATGAGATGTACTTGCTGACATTGGTGATGATGATTCTAAGTTGCATTAAATTTGAGGTCAGTGCATGCTTATATCCGATCAAAATTCACAACTAAAATTAACATTAACGCGAATATAAAGTAAAAGATAAAAACAAAAAGTAATTTATGTTTCTGAAATATATAGCTAAAAATAATTTATTATTGTTGACCATGAGTGTAATTTTACTTGATAGCTTTTTTTTTTTTTTTCAACAAAATGATAGAGCATTGAATGAAATCATTTCGTGCATCACTGAGAACAATCCGCGAGGTAATCGGGCAATTAAGGTCGCGCAAGATAAAGAGGTGTGTGAAACTAGGAAACCGGCTCGTAAAATTGCACTCATTAAAGTCACGTATATAAGATCTTTTTTAGCTCGGTACTATAGGGACGGTGTCCCGCGGCATTGTGCATGCAGACAAAACGTGGACATACAAATTGGGAGAGCACTTATTGTCATTGCATGAACGTCGTGGTACTGACTGACGTTGTTATTCTCAAGCAAATGAGCGACGTGACAAAAGTTTCTTCATCCTTCTTGTTCCTTTATTCTATCGTTTTACTTCCAATTTCGGCCCATCAATCAGTGTGCTTCATTGCGAATCTTAAAATCAGCTTATTTATAGGCCCATTTATGGTAGACCCAAAAGTGGCGGGCATCAAATTACGTTAGTAGATCGAGAGAGCAATATTTCAACTAACAATGTTGTGCTCTGCTCTGGCGCTTCCATGAAGCGCACGTGCTGCCCATATGAATGTATTTACATAAGTGGTGCGATCCTTTTTGGATTTCACGAAAATACACTTCCTAGACACGATTGATTCAAAACGAGGCACGCAGATTATCTAAGCACTTTGTCTTTTATGTCGAACTTGCTTTAAAAAATGAAGTTACGCTGTGGGGCACAAAAAAGTTCACCTTACATTTCTTTATATAATATGCTTTGCGTTTAATATATACCAGTGAAAACGGATTGTTTCACGTAGATTAGCGATTATTATTTTTGAAATACCATTCAAGTCAATTCGATCAACTTGTAATCAATGTGTGCGAATCTAAGTAGTCGAAATATTTATCATGCAATATTACTTGCATTTAATGAGGATGAAGCGAAAAACTTTGAATTACGAAACATATTGTAAAAATTATATGTGCATTTTCTATATTTTAACCTCATTGAAATTTCGCAATATAGGAAAATTTGAATCATATAAGACACACTTGAACAAAAAATGTCCAACATTTGTTTAAATTTTTGCAATAAAAATATTTAATGAAATTTATACAAGTTCTGAAATGATTGCATGCCAATCGATTGAATGACACATTAAAAATCTGTATTATAGAGAAAATAAATTGATGAAAGATATAGACGAAATATTTCTATTCGATTGTAGGTTAGAACACACACACACAATATCGGATAAAATAAAGCTTTTCCCGTGGTCCCTCATACATCACTTTTAGAGCAAAAGCCAAACAAGGCCCGCTTTGTACTCGATCTCAACGCTGTGACTTTTATTTCTCGGAGAATAAAGAAAGAAATGGCACTCACTCCCTGTGGCTTTCAAGTGAACGTCTACACACATAAACGCCTGTACGGGTCATGCCATCAACTTCTCATCTCTCTGCTTCTCTATTTTCCCCTCTGCTGTATAACGTGTTACACCCGACACTTTTTCAAACATCCTTAGTATTTAATATTTGTCCGGCACAATTAAAACTATAATTGTAGGAATCAAAACAAGTATATATCATAAAAATAGAAAAATATAATATTTTTTATTTGGTCATTTGAATGTTTGAATTTTTGAACGATGTTTAATTGAATCTCTGATGGTTAAATTTAGATGTCGGCGATATAAAGATGATTTTACTGAGGACTGGAGATTTAATTAGGACTAAACAAAACGCAGGAGGCATTAAAGCGGCTAAGGAGAATCGAATCTAATTGGCGCGCTTGAGCGAGTGGTTTGTTGCTCGAAATAATTGAAGAGCGTGGTCACTCGAGTGCCGACCACTCCTCTGCGATGCTCCCTTCTTTGTCCAGCAAAGCCTTGTAGTACAAATCACGCGTTTTCAATGGGCTTGTAAAACCGGCAACGAGCGTCTCTCCGCACTTGCACGCGAATTTGACTCGGTAATGGCTTGGCTTAACAAGCGCCCGGTCACCCAACCGAGAAAAGGTCGTTGAAAAATCGAAAGTCTGTTTTATCGGCGAATTTTTTTGTCATAATGGCCGATGTACACTTTTCATAGCGACCAACTCCAATGGCTCGAACGAGTTGAACCTTTGCTTTTCCAGTTCCCTCGTCTCTCTATTTGCAACGCCGCGAGCACTCTGCTACCTATATGCCAGCGATCCTCGTCTAACAACGTGCATCATTCAATGGAGAAAACATCCGGCTCCGCAGAGAACTATTACAAGTGAATGCTTCACGCATGTAAATTCAAATACACGCTGTTTGGAATGTGCTACAAATAACCGTTTTTTCTCTTCTTCTTCTTCTTCTTCTTCTTCTTCGTCTTCTTCAACTTTTTAGTTTTCGTTTTTAGATATTCGTCAAAGTTGTTGTTGTTGTTGTTGTTGTTTTATGCATTTCAACAAAAATATACGTTTATTAAAAATGAATTACACAGTATTCATCATTCATCCAGTTAAAAACAATAGAATTCTAACTAAAATACTACGTTAAACCCAGTAGTTTTTGTGTATTATATTTTGTTCAGGAAGAATCAAAATATGACGTCATTTTGAGGAGGCTTGTGCAAAAAATAATGAAACCACAAAAGATAAGTACGATGAGAGACATTATACGCATGCATTTCTTCGGTGCTGCGTGTAACACGGCTCCTCCGGCTGTGGTTGCATGGGTATATCGGGATAATCGCGTACCGCGATGTATTCACGCACTGCACGTTAGCATCATGTACGGCGTAATTCAATCAAATGCCAAAGTATGAAGAGGAGCAAAAAATGTGTACAAAAAAGACAGATAGAGAGAGAGAAAGAGGAACATTGAGAAAGAAAAGGAGTATATAAACAAGATAGGGATAAAAAACGATGAGAGGATATCATTGGGTCGTCGAATTTCAATGTAGACCATATACTTCGTAAAATAACGCGCGAATAGTCGGTCCTCGAACAACCGTCCTTCGGATGCGCGATGTCTGCCACAGATATATGCTTGTTATTATTCTTATACTGATATTCGCTTTTTCTTTCTTTTTCTATCTCCACTTTTCATTTTTTTTTTTTTTTTTTTTTTTTTATTACGAGTACCTCAATTTGTTGATACGCTATTTTGACGAAAATGAATGTGACTGCGGACAATGCTACGGCTTCTTTTATACACCGTGTTGCCAATTGACGCTTACAATTCGGACCATTCAGAATACTCTGCTTTTATTTTCGAACGAACAAAAATTGATTCTCTTTTCAAAACCTTTTAAGATGTCATTGATTATATATATATGTAATTTGCAGTTTTGTATGATGGTGTTAAAAATGGTGAAAAAGTTTCCAAATGATTTATATTCGAGTCAAAAAAGAGTGTGCTGAATACGATGAAATGACAAAAATGTTGATTTTATTTGTATCAGTTGTTTCAAACAATGAAAATTAAAAAACATTTGGTTTGTATTCATTACACCGCGTAGATACAACTATTCACCATGTCTTGAATGAAATTCGTATTTAATATAGTCACGAAATCTTGTGCGACGTAGCACACAAAGCTATCTCTCTCTGGGTGCCAGACGCCCGCGTTACAATCACTTCTGATAACATTCAGTCTGGGTTATTATTTAAAGTTTCAATCTCGAATGAATGGACGCATCAGCTAGTATGACGATTCCAGATAAACCAGGGACGGACGTTTGAATTTGGTTATATTCAAGGATATTATGTTAAACTCAAATTCTAATGATTAACACCAATAATATAGGGCCAGGTGAGTTGCTTATGACACTTTTCTATATGTATACGAGTTGAAATTATTATATAAAGATGAAATTGAAATTAACGATTCAAATAATTATAAGGATAACTATGAGATTGTGAATAAGTGAATATGTGACAATTACAATTATGTCAATTGTATGACTGCCATAAAATTTTGATGTGTACTTGTGTGTATCTAACATTCTAAAATGTTTGTAAATTTCTTAAAAAATGTATGTCTATTATATATACCGCTCTAAAAAGCTTGACGCTTATTTAGTGGAAGATTTTTTTACCAGCGCGTTTTCTATTAAAAGGGTGGAATCGAAAGGGCATCGGAACGATTTCCTCGCGTTCAGCCCTTACAAAGAAGTGAGTTTCATGGTGACAGCAACGCTGCTCCTAATGATTAATGGCTTAGCACATTAACGGTCTATTGACAAACACGTCGTTCGTTACGGTTAAATCCTGCGTGCAATCTATACATGCGAAAAGAAGCCATTTTCACGATACTATTTTACGTTTATTTCGCTTGTCAGATAAAAGAGTTCTTCTTTTTCAACCAAAACTTTTTAAAACATTTTGATGACAAAAATTTTTCATACAAGATAAATGGTTATTTTATCAAACAAAAACAAATTTTATCAATCAATAGTCTAAGTATATATATATATGTACATATATATATTAGTATGTGTATTTGGCGAGCTGAGAAAAAATACCAAAGCATTAACTGAAATAACCACAAGTTTACTATGTAGTGTAATGACGACGAAATGATTAAGGCTTTTTGTGTGTGTTGGTAAAAAGGAAAGATGACAGAGCGAGGAGAACAGAAAGCAGGCAGTGTCTTTACTATCGTGCCTGCTGTATTTATAGCAAACCTCTTGTATTGGCCCGGATGCCTCCAATCCCATCAGGGTGTTAGAAATCATTATTATAAACAAGGCATTTGCAAAATTTATTCCATTTAAACTGGTAAATTTTCCACCAATCACAGAGCTAGTAATTGTTCCACGGATGAACGACTCTCAAGTTATAACATGTCTAATGACCGCCCGCGGTGGCCGCTAATTACTTCCTTGGCTTTTCAAGTCACGCGATATTATGTTAATTATCAAACCCAATTGCTTTGATCATCTGGTCAATATACCAATGAAGAAAAGTTGGTACAGTCAAGGTCATTCACCAAGAATTCGTGTAAATATCTCTCTAAATAAAAAAGAAAAAAACACACACACACACACAGAGAAACAACTTATCGATGTGCAATCAATAACTTTGTTTGCAAGTCACGAAACCTCTGATAATTATCAGCCTCTAATGCAAAATACATTGTGCCCGCGAACAATAATGTTTCGCGCGACAAGTAAAACGTATTTTAGGTCATTTATGACTAGAAA
>JAAMPD010003154.1:0-11139 GCA_025266255.1 Trissolcus basalis
TGAACCAAATATCTCAAACATCGTTTTTTTTTTTTTTNTTTTTTTTTTTTTTAACCACTCTAATAATTATGTATACTGTGAATGGATCAAACTTGAAACTTCAAACGCTATTATCTTGGAAACTTTATTTAACAATGTCTGAACTTTATAAAGTCGCAAGTACGCTAATTTTCATGTGATTCTAATCAAATTACTGCCAAAAGATTCAAAAGATAATACAGAACAAATTTGTCAGTTAGAATTTTGATAAATCAAATATACAAATCGTTATACTCAAAAATGTAAAAAGAAACATGCAAAAAGGGCGATTTTAAACTATACTTTTCGACATGTCTTGACATTTTTATGGAATGCTGTTGAACGAAAAATAATATCGAAATTCTGTTTTAGAGATTTATTTGTTATTAATTTGTCGATCATTTTGACGGTAATTAGATCAAAATCTGATTAATATTCGCGTACCCAGAACATTTTAAAATTAAGCTATTTTTTGTTAATTGTAACAAAAATATAAGTTGGCATAATTTTTATCTACAAATGATTCCATTTTTGTTATCTACACTTATTATTAGATCTATTTATGTCACAAAAATTTCATTACAATTGGTCAAGTCGTTTTTGATTTCAGATATTTTGCTTTACGGGCCCCTTAAACGATTTCTACTTCAAATAAAATATCAGGAAAAAATTTTACCTCAGAGCTAAGTCATAATTTTGATTTTTATATCTGTACTGGTCCTGAGAACTGAATTTGTTTTCCACGCATGTTTGACCAAATGTAATAATAATTTCTTGAGTAACGATATAAAACGATGAATTTCAAGAATTTTAGAAATCATCATCTGTGAGATAATGAATATTGAGGTAACTTATTAATTAATCATTTTAATATTCTGTAAACAGTCAGCCCTGCCCCGCGGTCCAAAAATAGTATATTACTTGACTAGTGTGGATAGCATACGCGTTTCCCATCGAGCGTAACAGCACGGGTGAAGGAAATGTCGGTCTGTTTTCACGAGGGGGTTACCTCTGCTGTTCTCGCAAGTTAAGTACGCTATTTTTCGTTTTAATTTTGTTTTTGTTTATGAAAAAGGAAGAAGGATCATCATAATTTAAAAAAATTATGTCAAGAATATTAATGTTGTGATTTCTTTATGATATGAAAAAAATATCAGCATTTTCAAAGTATTAGGACAGGATTGGTTAATTCAGTTCTTGAAAGGAAGGGGGTTCAATAAAGCAGAAAAATGTGCAGCTTTGGTTTCTGTGATATTATATGTTTTTGTAGAAAAAAGTTTTAATCAACAATATATAATTTCATTGTATTTGTATAAATATATAGAGAAGGAACAGAAATTTTAATAACGAGTTTGAATGTACAGACAGAAAGAAAAATTTCAGGTTCGTTTTTTATATCATAAGATTTTGCAGAGAAAAAATTATCTTTCCGATACTGATGTTTTGATTGCATTAAGGTAAACATATAGAAAAACATCGGATTGCACAGGGCTGTCTCATTGATTTGCCTTTGCAAGGTAATTTTAATTTTTTCTGAATACGGTATTCTATACAGTTTTTTTGACCTAAGAGTAGCGACAATTTAATAATGTAAAAAAATAATAATAAAAAACACACTTTGTATGCAAACTTATGTAATTTTATGTACAGAAAAATGAAACTATAAATTGCCTGAATTTGTTAATATATTACCATTTTTTAGATAAAAAAAAGTAGTAATATAGAATGATATTTTTCTAAAAATGTGTGTCACACTCAAATATATTATATCTATATTCACAAATGAAATAACAAACAAACTTTGCTGTGAAAATCGATCAAACACCTATTTTCTTATAATTTTATTCGATTATGCTATTTTTTTAAAACTGCAAACTCTGAAATATAGTATGAAATATATTGTATTATGTGTGAGTAAATAAATGAAAATGTCTACAATTGGTGTAGGTATTGATAACAGATACCATTACTTAATACGGTTTTATTTGTAGGCAGGTGTAGTTGTCACATTTTAAAGTTTGAAAATATGACACAAGCAAAAATTTAGATGAGAAATATCAACTATCAGGTATCTCAAATAATGTAATAAATTTCATTTGCAGATTTGAATGATATGCTTTACTGAAAATTTCCTTAATATATCCTTAATATAAAAATATATGATTAATAAATAAATGAAAATCAGAAGCATGATTTAGAATTGAGATGGCACATTTTTAACAATTGAAAAATATTGTAATTCAAATTCAGATGAATAGGATCCTGGTATGCGAGGAATATCTATTATATTATACCCATTAATCGCCGAACATCAAAGGAGTCGATTTTGTTATAACTTTTTTGTAGATTCGAGTTTTACATGTTCATAGGAAGAAAATTTTGCAATAAATTTTTTTTAGTTTTTTGCAATAACAATTATTACAATTGTTTATAAGAAATTATGTTTTTAATGTAGAATATGAACTTGATTCCTTGAAATAATTAAAGGAATTATTTGTTCACTTGTGTCTTCGTATTAAAGTAAAAACGGATTTTGTAAAATGTTGCGTTAACGCATCAACAGCGCCTAATGGGTCAAGTTCCTCATAGCTATTAAAGAAAAGAAGAAGATGAATAGGATGAAATTTACATTTGCCAAAATTGTACCTGTTTTCATAATTCATATAAAAAACAAATTTGCTCATATGAGCGTGTTATTCTCTCTGTTTGGAATGGCGCGAAAATTGGCAAAATAGAGAGGAAATAATAGAGGAAAAGAGCGAAGAGAAGGGGGAATTCAAATCGTTTAGAGGGATTCGTGTTGGTTCGGCACAGTTCGTGTTTATTCGCGATGGTCACAGCTGTGTCGGAGGTGTCGGAGCAGCAGCGGCGACGGCGCAGCAGCAACGCTCGCAGCGACCCAGTGCTCGTTTGTGTTCGTGAGTGTAAGTATCGTTGACGCAAGGGCTGACTCTGCGCCAGTGCGTTCGAGTGTGGCAGTGTCGCGCGACGCGCATTCGACAGGCAAGACGTGACTGCGATGAAGCGCGTTTGCTGACAGCCAGCTGGCCCGAGCATTCAACGACAGCACGCAAAACCCACGGCTTAGCAGCAGCATCAACAGCAATGAGTCCCACGTACCAATAACAAAGACAAAGAGTGCGCCCTTGTTTTTCTTTGTTCGACCTCTCGCTCTCGCGAATAAGTCGTTGTCGCTTACATCAACGCTCTGTCTTTCTCCGAACTAAAGCGAGACCAATTTCTACTTCTTGCGATTCTTGAATCTCACAACACGCACCTAACAAGCTCATCGTAGCAGTTACACTCGGAAACCATCATTCTACTCGTACCACCAGCGACCGCGTCAAGTCGCAACAACAAATATGTCGTCTCCGAGCGCTGGAAAACGACGTATGGACACCGACGTTATCAAACTGTATCCTTTGCATAATATTCTCTTGACTTGCTCGCCACATTTGTTTATTTATCATTCTTTTCTCATTCTCTTACCTCCTCCTCGCTCTTCTCTTCCTCTTCCACTTTTCATGTAAACTCCTTTTTTGTTTACGCGCGCTTGTTTACGTGTTTTTGTTCCACCAGTCATTTCAACTGACAAT
This sequence comes from Trissolcus basalis, assembly GCA_025266255.1. Taxonomy (NCBI): domain Eukaryota; kingdom Metazoa; phylum Arthropoda; class Insecta; order Hymenoptera; family Scelionidae; genus Trissolcus; species Trissolcus basalis. The sequence goes on from JAAMPD010003154.1 coordinate 3,615, forward strand.
CGGAAATGACCATTCTCGATGTCAATTTATAAACACCAATAAATCTGACTTTGTTTTCTACATAAGTCCTTATGACGAGCAAAAATCTAATTATATATCAAAATTAACACCAATGACAGAAAAAATAAAAAATGAATATTCTTAACGATGTAATAGGCTCACATCAACTACTAACCAATATTGTCTCAACTAATGTCCTTCAACTTGAATTCGACGTAAACAGACATGACAATTAAAATTTTAGTCAAATGGTGGAATTGCAGGTATTGTACCATGTGACGTCATGTTCAGTACTTTATAATATGAGCGCGTCGTCAGTGAGGTTGCGTTTCAAGACAAAAATTTGCAGTAGCAAATATCGTGCTGTTTGTAGAAAGAGAAGGGTGCATTTAACCTCGCGTTACGACGAGCACAGCTGTTTTTAACCAGCTGATTGTGTGCGCAACGTGTGTGTGCGCGCGCTCACAAGTCGAATAATACAACCGTGCGATTCTCTCCATCACCACAATATTTCTAGTCATTGTTTTCAATTCATGCTTGTGGGCTGTTTGATCAATCCGTATACTGCATTTTTTTCTTTTTTTTGCAAATTAATTTTTTATGTACTCTTGGAGTCACTTTTTTTTATTTAAACCATGTTGAATCAAAATTATACTTTAATGTAAAATAAGCTCGTCTAATTTTGACTTATGCTGGAATTCAAAATATCCAAGATTTTTATTTTACATGAAAACCGAAATGTACAACAACACTATAGTGGATAAAAAATGATTTATGCTATATTTGTTAACGGGTTTGTTTTATATCATACAATTTCATTAAATTCAACATTGTAAAAACTTTTGAAAATTTCTTTGTTTTCTTAATATAAATACATTATTTATTTATACTAGAATGGCAGTTAGCTTAGTTCAAGTGTTGCCTTAAGCAGATTTAATGAGACATACATTTAAAACCTGAAAATTTCTTGATATTAAAAAAATAGATACAATTATGATTTTACTTTAAAGAAAATGAAATGATCAATTGATGCAATGTTGATAGGTTAAATGAATGTGCTAATATTTCAGTTACATTTACAAATACTTTGATAATTGAATTTATATAGATCTAATAATAATAAAACAAACCTTTAGAGAAGCAAAAGAATGTTATTTTTTGGTATAAACAAAGTTCTTTAACTGTCACAGATATCCTAATCATGCAGGATTATCCTAACTGTACTTATATAAAGTCTTTGCATAAATCAATATATTTATTTGCTTATCATAAATTTAATTATTTTAATTTTCCAAATTAATGAGTAAAGAACGTAATAGATAAACAATTTGATATGCAATTTACAATTACTTAAAAACAGCTTATAAAAAATTAATTATTCAAATAGCATAAATCACGGGTGATGCATTTCATTTATTGAACGAAATCATTAAAGGGTCTTATTTTCAATACGGATGAAAAGTGAGATTGATGATTTCGCAATGAGAGATTAAAATTGAATGAAATTACAGGCTAAAACTGTGTACGAACTATGAGAATTAGAATATAACGTAGCATCAGAATTTGATTGACAAAAAGAAAATATTTCTAAATTTAGAGCTGCTACCTTTTTTGTTTGTATGTAGTCAGCGACTGCAAGATAGTATATGTATTTGTACAAGCATACAGTATAAGGTCATTGACTGATTACATTGTTCATGTGATGATTGTTATATTTAAATTAATCTGATTTGACATTACACGAACTGCAATAAGATATTTACTATAATCGTGTAATAGTAAAAACGAGCTTGTTTATTTCATCAAATTTTATACATTTATTAAATAATTCAGTTAACATTGCTTACTGATATCTCGGAAAAAAATCAATGTTTTGAGAGTATGTTTGAGGTTATGAAAAAAGTCTTATGAAATTTTGTGTTCACTTTCATAAACACGAGCTCAAGTAATTATTTTCATATTTCTCCAGAAACTATTTATATTCAAAGTAGTGGAGGGTAACTTTGATTTATTGTTAATTTTAAATTTTATTTATTTGATATTGATCTACATCTGGTGGTTTTTGATAATATATCATAAAAGAAATATATGAACATTGCTTTTTTTAATAAAAAAAAATCCCCAACTCTCATGAATCGATTTTCATTTAAAAGAGAGTAAAATAAAAAAATGTAATTCATTCAATTAATCTATCAAAAACTGAAACACGTGATATCTTGTACACTATTCGGTGTAACAGCAGGTAATTCGTTAATGCATGATGAAAGAAATTTGATCGTCACCAAAAAGATATTGCATTTTTTTAATGCTTAGTTATTATTTAGTTTTGTGTACACTGTTTTAAAATTAAAATAATACGACATTCATACATAAGGAATATTTATTTTTGGTGTATGTTTATTTGAACTTTAATTTTAAAGAAAATACTTTCATCATGGCAACAGAAACACGTAAACAATCATATGTATTAATTCAATAACAAATTGTAATAACCAGTTCAGAGTGTAGAAATTACATACATACATAACTGATTATTGCAATTTATCACAAAAATAGTCTTTAATTCGTTTTCTGATTTAGCTATGTTTTTCTTTAATATTCATTTGTGTTACAACTTTTATATTCCTTAACCAATTTTTCTAAAAATAGTATAGAAAGCAAACATGAAGTCACAATTTTAGGGGGACTCAATGAATTTTCTGTCAAGTTCTATGGCCCAAGAGGGAGTGAGTATATAATCAAATATCATTAATTAAAAAATTTAGTATCAATATCTGAAAATAAATGTAGTATTTAAAATAATACTTCTAAGCTAGTAATGTGACTGGGTCATGAATCAAATTCTGGTTGGTCATCAAAACAAGTTGAAGTTTTAACAAGAAAAATAATTTTTTTTCAAGATTTTAAGATTAAACACCGTTTTTTTTTTGTTTTTGAGTAATTGAAATTTTATTTTTCTTCTACTTAAACGTAAAGATTATTTTATAATAGTACTGACAATGTCAATGTCATTTCAAAAAAGCATCAACACCTGTTTATATTACACAAGTCGTGACATGTTGTGCCTTTCCGGAATAAGGGAGCAGTTGTAATAGTTTGAGTCTGGGTAAGCCCACAGATGTATTTAGACTGTTGTTAAAACTGAGTATCATCTATATTTCTCTTACTTACCTCGCCATTTGACAGCTGATGGCTGAATAGAAGTAAATAAAAGAAAGTACTTAGTTTTCGTAATCGTTATGGAGAAAGTCTATTTAATATTAATTTTTTCTACAACGATAACAGAATAAAAAAAATGATATACTGTTTATATGTAAAGGCAGAATTTGATGTAGTAGATTTTCATAATAATTTGGTTAATATTCAAAAAATGGAAAGAACATGATTGACGAGGCACGACTTTGATATCTGGGTACAGCAGCCTTCAACTTGCTATGAAACCATCATGTCAGTAGTCATGCTCGGTTCTTCAACTCATGAATAAATGGCGTAGCTTTTTGTCATCTATAATAATCTGAAGTTAGAACTAAGGAATCGAATGTTTTCGATACATTTGAATATCAAACAATTTCAACTGACACTGCCAACACAGTAAGAGAAAAAAGACATTGACTGGAAAACTGGGTTATCGTGCCAAACATGCGATGTGCTGAACTCACTCGTACATTTTGAACCTGACTCCATACCGGTGAAAGTGTACCGTCACGAAACTTAGAGCGAATCACACTGATATTTTGTTTTGCATCTATCTTAATCTCAATACAATAATAAATCACTACTGCTTCGAGTTATGAGCACAGATGTGACGAGAACCAAACTCATTGGTGGCAAGAATTGAAAAGAATTATTACATTATATCTATGTCCACGAGCAATATAATATCAAGTATGATATAATGAGAATGTAATGTGTTGTTGTTGCACGACGAAACTTACCGAATGTAGTCATGATTTTTTTCGTTGATTTTAATTTATTTTATTGTACACTATGAGCTCGGCAGTCTTTGAATAAGTGTGTGATCATGATTCATCAAAACTTTCATTACACAAAACAAACGTAAAACATTAGATTTTGTGATATTGTATCTAATAGGAAAACAATAATTCAAGAGAAAGAATCAAAGAGATGTACTCTGCGTAATAGAGAAATTCTGGTTTAGTTGTCTGTAAAACTGTGAGTGCATGTATAAGAAGATAAAATTTCTGTGGTCAGGGCCACTCCGTTTTATCCCTGTACAGGAACTGACAAGGATTAATATTTAAATTAGGATATTATTCCTCTTCTCTTTTTAATAAAATTGAATTGAAACAATGTAACATTTTGTTATGCGTGATTAGTTTCAGAGTTATTTGAAAATGAAAGGATAATGTTTTTTTTTTTAATGTAAAACGTAGTTTAGGGAGGCTGAACAAAAGTTGAGACGAGTTTCGTTAGAAAATTTGCGTAAAGGCAACAACCAAGTTTTGTCAATGTGGCGTTCAAATAGACGTATGTGTATGTCGCGTGACAAAATATCATGCTTAAACCAATATGCATTATAATTGTGTCATGGCTTACGGGCTTGTTCGCACTTCGATTTGTATGACTGGAAAACGACACTGTTATAAAAATTCACACAAAAGTATACTCCGTTAAACTGTATTGTGTCAACGTTTTAATCAGATTATAACACAAGTTTAAAAAGTGCATCGGTCAAAAAATATATAATCAAACTCAATTACGAAGATCAAAATTTTTTGCCAATCAAAATTACATTGAACAAAATTGCAGACATTGTAGTCGTAACGAGCCATCAAACTTAAGGGGATTGTAGACCCGAAAATCGTCAAATTCAGATTTTTTTACAAAATTTTTTTATTGCATTTTTTGGTACTCTTAACTTTGCTCTTTCATGAAGTGTTTTTGTTTTGAGTTTCAAAAAGTTGTTTCTTTGAGAAATTGTTAGACGAAATTTTGGTATATAAATTTTCAAGAAAGTTACATATGAAACTGTGAAAAATTAAAAAAAAAAACAACAACAACTGAAAATGCATCATTTTTAGCAATGTTATAACTTTTTTCGAAAAATGTGGATTCCTAAAAAACGAAAGAAAACATCAAAATTCCGTCTAACAGTTTCCTTTACTATTAGATTCTAAACATTTTGACTCAAAATTAAGTCTCGACAATATTTTCTTATTTTATTATACATTTTGTCGATTGTATAAATAAAATACAAATAAAAATGTTATAAATAAAAATATAAAAATTGTTGATTTTAGTCATTTTGGTCGACGGTCCCCTTAAGGGGAGGTGAGACCCAAATGGCTAAAATCAACAATTATTAACGAATGTTGATGATATTTTGATATGTTATTATATGATATGAATATGAATATATGAATCCTGTTAAAACACTGATTCGAACAATCGTTGTTCAAGTCGTAAATATTTAGAAAAAGAAAAATTAAATAACTTGTGAAATTAATTGCCATTAACATTCCAGGTTTACAAGTAACACAATCCAGGTATAATATTTCAAGGGTTATTACTTCATGCGATTATTTTGTATAATAAGTAGACTTTGTTGTGAACTAATTTGACATTAAATTTTGCATATTTATAAGAGATAAGGGAAACAGATTTTAAGAACAAGATTCATGACTAATAGTTACAAGATATGTTAGATTCATTTAATTCATTTCAATTTTTTTTATTGTGGTTTTTATAGCACCTTATGAAGGAGGAATATGGAAAGTGAGAGTACACTTACCTGAACATTATCCCTTCAAATCACCTTCGATTGGATTTATGAACAAAGTGTATCATCCAAACATTGACGAAGTATCGGGCACTGTGTGCCTCGATGTAATTAACCAGGCATGGACCGCCTTATACGGTGAGATATCTGCTGTCATCATGTCAATATTAAGAATTGTTTATTAGGTCATTTAGTATATAATCAGTTCAATTTATCGAAGAGTATTGAATGTAGTTTTTATTTCATTTATCTTGATTCTCATCCGATCAAATAACAGTTCAAGAAAATTTCTTTGATAAATTGATAAATAAACCGAAGTGTTTTAAATAATGAATTTCTACATTCGTTGATAATAAAGTGAACTCAAAATTCGAGTAATTTTGATTACATATGAAAGATCTAATTATCATTTAAGAGGATGTATAAAGTCTGCTACCACAGAGTTAGAGATTTTTGTCAATAAAAATTGCAATTATCATTTCAATCTAAAAAAAGAGAAGAGCGCAATTCGGAAAACGTAGGAGAATATTTAGCACAATATAATAAAATTGATTGATACACAATGTGAACAAAAAATGAGAAAAACTATCAGCATTCGCCTCAAAAATTAGTTTCCATTAATCTTGTACAATTTATAATTAAGGGGACTGGCAACCAAAATTGCTATTTTCGCCAATTTTCAATTAATCGACTAGATTTTTTGTACATTAATAGATTTTAGGCTTTTTTTTAAGAATCTGTGGGAAAAATGGTAAAAAGTTTATTATTTATTGTTTATTAACAAAAATGAGTTAAAAAACTGTCATTTTCTAATTGCTTCTGGGTGCTCAAATTTTAATCAATTTCGATTTTATTGCGGCCATTTTGTTTGTCAGTTGAAGGACTAAAAATGGTACTGACAGATTTTCAATAACTATTGGTTATCAACAGTTACAATAAAAAATGTAAAAACATGCAAAAAAGCTGAGAAATCCGGGATTTTTTCCACTCTTTTGTTTATAATTTAGCAAAAATTTATTAAAAACAAAATCTGTTTTCACCAATCGTAGATAACTAAATTCTGAACAATTTATAAAATAGAGAAGGTAAATTTGATGAGAATTGAGCGCCCAGGAGCATTTTGAAGTTTGAAAAAATAATTGAATCAAAAACTCGAGAAAAACGAATTCAAAGTTCCAACAAACTTCAAAGTATCAAAAAATATATATATATATATTCGATTTTTTTTTAATTTGGTCATTTTGAGGTTGCCAGTCCCCTTAACTTCAAATAACTTTATAATTTTTTAATTCTATGTGTTCTTAAATTATGCACTCTGATAAGTTATGCATTATGACGTTTATGTATTTCGATATGGAGCCCAACAAAAGGAGAAAGAAGAAGCTATAATGCAGACGAGATGGACCAGTGTTTCCGCGCGCGACCGAACGCTGCGCTAGTTGTCTTCACGCACATATGTCACATAAATGAATTTTATTTGAAAATACAGTTATTTATGAGACATATATGAACCATAAATAGGACATTTGTGTTACATTATGACACATATATGTTGTATGTAGACACATTTATGGGCCATATATGAGCATTTTTACTTAGCTCAATATAAGTGCGCCACCCTTGTGTCACACAATATTTGTGTGAACTATAGTTGAGCGGGGGTCCATGTCGAAATACATAAACTTTATTCTACATAACCTATCACAGTACATAATTTAAGAACACATAAATACAAAACTTATAAACTAATTTCATCATTGAAAAAAAAAACCATAAATGACTTCA
>JAAMPD010003155.1:0-11131 GCA_025266255.1 Trissolcus basalis
CGAACGAACGAGAGAGAGAGAGAGAGAGAGAGAGAGAGAAAGGAGGAGGAAGGGAGAAGGGCAAGGGGAGGGGGGATACTTGGGAAATGCTCGAGCAAGGGTACATAATGGAAGTTGAAATTGGTCGGGCCTGTCCCGGCTGGGCAAGCGGCGCCAGCTATCGAGGGAAATGCAGCATTCCACGCCGAAATTGCTTCGCGCGCGGTGTGCGATCCGGCGCGAATACATACAAGGCGCCGGCTCGATTTGAGGTTAGGCTCTCTCTCGCGCGCGCGTCAAAAAATACGCGCGCGGCTAAGCTGGCGGCGTTGATTAAGCCGCCACCGTCCTCGGGGCGGGTGGGGGAGGGCCGCGAGCGAGCTAGCAGGGGCCTCGCGCCGCTTGCTTAATTCTAAAAAGCTAATCAATTCCGGAGGAAGTAAGTTTAAATTGCAAACTAAAGTATAGCTTCGTCGGACGTAAACTGCAAAGTGCAAAGCGATATTACCGCGCTCGGTGCATTCTGCAATTAGCTCCGGTAAATCATTGAAAACAAATTATATAGGACGCTGCCACGTTGTTGCTAATGCTTATGAAAACCAATTCGTCCGGCCCGCGCCGCTGCCGCGACTTACCCCGCCGCGCCGCCACTTGAGTTGCGTCCTCACAGGAGTCGCTTATTAAATTCTCGCGTACTAATGCCCGACCTGTAAGCTCGAATATTGCCCGAGACCAACGAGCCAGCGCGCAGCTCTTTCTTTCTCTCGCCGCCTCTGCTTATCTCCTCCTTCCTGCTCCGCACTTGGTCTTTTCACTGCGATTATTATTTCACGACACATATATATCGGCCGGAAAATTCGATCACAATCATTACGCCAATTTTTGCCATATGCGCGCACACACACACACACACACACACACACACCTACCTTTTTCTTTTCTTTCTTTCTGCCTTTTTTTTATATACGACTTTTGATAATCCATTTTATATTTATTCATTATAAATTAACTCCCAACTGATTGCAAAGAAAAAAGACTTTCAGGCCAGCTGACATTTTTCTCGAAGGGTTGAAAATGAACGGGCGGTTACGGATAAATAAAATTTATTTAGTTCAGTTAAATTTATCAGATTCCATTAAACTCGGCATAAATTGATAAAAACGATAGCAAAGAAAGTATATAGGAGGGAATTCGCGAGTGTATATATATATTTCTATCGAATTCATTTAGCAATAATCTCGAGCAGTTACGATCTGTTGTAACAAGTTTTGCAATATCCGATGCGCGACGGCGGAGCGAATAAAAGTCGCCGATGAAAATGATGATTTTCTATTAATGGATATTCTGGTTGGGACCTGCTCGGTCGAGTTAATTACAACTATGATAAATTCCGATTACATTTATCGCAGCCGAACCTTGAAGACTGCGGAGGAATCGGGCGCAATCAAAAATTAATTTCAGACTCGAACAATTTATCGACGTTATTATTCCGCGATTCAATTAAAATGTTTTAATCAAGCGGCGTTTCGCGCATCAAAACATACCGAGTCTCGTAGCCCTTTCGCGGGCCCCATTCATTTGTTATTCCCGCTCTTGTATATCAGCCCAATCAACGTTTTCAAACCCACTGCCATCAGTCAGTGTAAACACAACAATATCACGTGATTTTGATTTTCGAAATGTTCTTTTGAAATGAATCCTCTTATTCTAATGATTCGAATCGATATGACACAGTGATGGCAGTGCGATGATGAGTGTGCGGAGCGCATGCGCAGCACCACAATATTTCATTAGGTTATAATTAATTTGATCATTTAATTGCGGGGGTGGAGCCGCGCGATTATGTGCCCGCCAGATTGTTCGTCCAATTTTCGTATTGATCCTTGCGTCGCGCTCGATTCAATATGATATACCGCGGAGTGTTTTGCGGCCGCGCGGGGGCGCCACACATGCCAACGAAACAAGCAATAAAATCAATGTCGTTACCGGCAATTCAATTCGCAAGACACATTGCACAATTTCACATACAATTTTACGCAAGAATGGCCAGCGCTCCTATTTACCTCGCGCAACTCTCCTAAATCCTCGCCGCGCGCGCTACAATAATATCGCCCCGCGAAATCGATCTACTCGCTCTCTCACTTCGCTCACCATCCTTTGTTTGTTTATTTATACTATACAATTTCGTAATCTCGACTTGAAAAATGAGCTCGTATAGCTTCATTTCGTGCGTATCTGTTAATTAACATTACCTTTTGATTTCTCTCCCTGCTTTTTTTTTCTTTTTTCATTTTTTCCATCACACGCAAACTTTTTATTCTGCTTTTTCGCATTGATTCAACTTGTGAATCTTTTAGGATACTCAAACACAGACACGTTGTCAATTATTAACTAAATTGAACTAATAATCATTGTTTTAATTATAAAACTAATGTACACATTTAAACGGTACCAGTTAACAACAAATACAATTATAAATTTCTATTTACCAACAATGATAATAACAATAACAATATACAATCAATCATGAATGAATTGAAAGGTAATATTAACTGTACGAAAAATAGAAAAGGAATTGGTTTCAGTTTAAAATTAGAAGCTCGACTTGTGTTTTTGCAATTTTCACCTCGGTATATAATAATCTGTTAATAAACATCTCGAAAGCAACGATGTGATATTTGTTGGATAAATATAATGGCATAAACAAGCGTGCGCGGAGTGCTTGCTAAATTACAAATGTGTATAATCAGTGCATTGCACATTTCAGGCAAACAGCAAGCGCTGTCGTACAAATATGAGTGGGGGTTTCTTGCCAATGCATACAGGCGTGCAATTTTATCAGCGTCCATCTAAATTCGTATGAAATTAACCGGGCGAGTTCGAACGAGCCCGAAAAACGCGCGGCTCCGAAAATTTTAATTGCACCCGCACATGCGACCCCTGCACGCACGGCCCCGCTAATGAACACGTCCATGTAAGTAAGTTTGATTATCAGTCGGTTTTTCGATCCGCGCGCCCGCGACTGTAGTACACACGTTAACGCGCTGATCACGAATCACAAAAAAGGAGCAGGCCAAACGCAATAGAGTTTATAGCCGGAGAACCGGCGCCACTAACGAAGCACCGAGCCAAAGCCGCCCGCTTAACTATTATCAGTCCATTAACTGATCGACACATCTAAATATGGAAATCAAATAATTAGCAGCTTAATTATCGCTAATGTTTGATGAGCAGCACAGGCGCAATGTCCACATGACCCTTTTGTCGTATATAAATATGTTCTATGCTAATTGCTAATATAGTTTTCTGCTCGTACACTCAACAAAATTTGCTTCGGTGATTGAACTATATTTTTTTTAGTTCTGAATAATGTTTATAGTTAGTATACCGTTCATAATTGTATTGGTTGATTTCATAATTTTGTATCCTAACGACTGCGAATTCCAAAATTTTGGATTATGCAATTTCAAATGACAGTTATAAATTTTCATTCATTACTTATGTTTAGAATTTCATAATGTTAATTTGGATTATGAATTTAGTCTCATAATCAAGTTAGAAATTATGAATTATTGAGTTTGATTATTTGATTTTGACCAGAACCGGTTTTAAATTTGGAAAAATGGAAATTTTTAATGTTTTTGATGGTACAATTTTTAAAATATTGAATCTTGAATTTCTAGTACTATTACACTGAGAAAAATTTACTTCGTTGATTGAATTAAATTTTTTTGGTTCTGATATCAGTTTGACTATATAGTCTCTAGTTCGGTTTTTGATAGACGTAAAATTTTTAGTCATATTGACAAAAAATTATTGTAATAATAATTTGAGCCGAATTTTTAAAAAACTATTTTGTTGGTGTATTCGATGTATTTTTCATAGAGCTCGGTGTATTCTGCGTTTATGCTTTTACAAATTAGTCTGTTTGCTCACATACTTGAGACTATTAATTACGTAATTGTTATTTACCAATCTTTGAATTATTGTAATTAATGTTGTGAGGTATAGATTGAAAATTGCGTTTAATGGCAAAATCCATATTTGAATTCTAGTTTGTAGTCGTGACTAATTTAGCACGGTTGGATCATAAACAAAACTATAATGCATTTTCCCTTAAACCGGATCTTAATTACCTTTTTTTCCTTCTTCTTGTTTCAGTAAATAGCCTCAATTTAAATTCGTGGCATTTCCATTAAATAACATGTAAAATTCACGAACTCCCAAGACGTTTAAATTATACACTATTATCAGCTGCGAATAATTTATACGCGAATTAAGGCCTGAGATCGGCATCATGCGAAAGTATACGGGAAAAACAATTAAGAAGCATATCGAATGCATTTGAAATAAAACCCCCAAGTCTTGAAGTCGAATGTTTTTAAAAGTTGGAAAACAACAATTTGTATATCATCTGTTGATCAAATTCGTTTCGTTTTAACCGCTTCGAATAACCAGGGATGAGAGGAGAGATAAAAAGTAGGAAACATTGAGAGGGAAAAAAAGCCCGGGAGTGGAATTTAAAACTCGATTAACGGTAAAAACATTAATTGATCGCAATAACGGGTGGCGCTGATTTCTTGTTGTTTTTTTGTGACGCTGCAATTATTCAAATGCCAAACACATAACAGCGCACAAAGGTTAAAAAGCATCGAACAAATGGAGCGGTAGACGGACCGCAACCGGCGGCGCGCATCAGTTTGTAGGTGCGAACGCGATACGAGTCCGATGAGAGATCAACCGACCGTTTGTCATACATCGATGACTCGGATTAAAATTTCATTACACCGAGTATTAATCAGACAGCAAAAACGCCGAGCGTTTTGTTTCGCCTCTCGTATGACGGCCCTTATCGATTCTGCAAATTGCAAGTCACGACAATCTGATTGGCCAAGTGACAATCGACAAATTTGACGATACGTAATTAGCATAATCTCGTGCGTTCATTTTCGTCCGTTCAATTTAGTCAGATTTTGTTGTGTCAATTCGAATATATCCAAACCAGTCGGCAGTTAATCATGAAAAATGATTGCACCTTTCTCTCTCGCTCTTTTTTTCGATTAATTTGAAACGATTGAAACGAAAGGGGTGATTTTTCAAAATGACAAATGCCACGAATTGGTATATTGCAATACGACAAGGCTCGAGACGCGAGCCAACATTTTTGAACTTACAAATTCGCTTACATATACTTGAGCAACATTAATAAGATTTAGTGTAACATCGATGACGCATATTATGGGCGAATGAAATTTTCATGTGAGTAGATTACAACGTGTTATACGTATACGAATGCTATATACGTATGATACGTGTATTTGTATGTAATCGAGCAGCACCGTGGACTCTAATGTGATTGGTTTACTACCCCCGCGCGGCACCAAGACTGCGACTTGTACTTCGACCCGAAATGGAATTAGCTTTTCGCTATTTCGCTCTCAGTCCATCGTGCTAAGTGCTTCAGACGCAAACCTTATACCATATACCAAGAATTATCTTCTTTTCAAAATGTCTCACTGATTAATCTCATATACCTATCTTTCAAATATATATCTATAACTTTTTTTCAGCCAAAAAATCAAATTTCCACCATCTCCTCATCGTCTTTCATATTGATTTCTAATCAATTTAGTATTCGAATTGAAAAATTACAAAAAATAGATCATTAATACAAAATGTAAATAAAATCATTTTATTTGGAAAAATTGTTAATAACTTGTTGAATGATAATGATACTCAAATGAGTTGAAATTTAAAAATATATTGGATCATAAATTGAAGATTATAAATTTTGTCTAAATATTTTCAACCCTCTAAAAATGACCAAAATTTTTTATAATTTCATAGTTCGTTCAATTTTCTAAACATTTTATATTCTCAAACTAGTTGAATTCTAGAGAAATTTGATTAAAAATTGAATGTTTTCAAACTTCATCAAAATATTTTTACCATCTAAAAGTGGCCCAAAATTTGAAATAAAAAGAAAAATTCGTTAAATCGAATAACGAGTATTCAAGTTGTTTATTCATGTTGAATTAATATAATTTTAGTTTAATTTATATGAATAATAATTTTTGTTTTTATTAGAAACACATTTGATTAATATTACTTTGAATGATTTTATTTGCAATTTGACGAGATTTTATTTGTCAGGTGTAATCAAAAACGTGAGTTTAATTTAAAATTGTTCGACTGCAATTCGTATCGCACTGTGTTATTGTAAAGGTAAAAATGCATTAATAAGTGAAAAGTTGGAATGGCTGGTCATTTTTATTTTGTTGCTGCCGGATTCATTCTTTTATGAACGAACAACAAAAGGGTCATACACGATAACAGGAATTACGTTAAAAAATTTAAACACGTGAGATTGAACGCTGACGGTTTAATTTAATCACCCGTTGATACGATGCTGAATGTTTAAATATAAATTCTTTTTACATGCTCATTCTGCTTTTTTCGCATATTGCAGTTTACTAAAAAAACCATCGATTAATCATTTCACTGCCAAGATTTCATTCATCTCTTGTTTATAATGAAATTCATAAGAATCTTTTTTTTTCGTATAACCATTTTTCTAAACAATAAACCATATTAAATTTTTATTCTCACATTAAAAGTGTAAAATAATGTTGATTAAATTAACTATCAAGATTTGATTAATTTGTTGTTAATGATAAATTTCATAAGAATCTTTTTTTAAATAATAAATCATATTAATCTTTATTCTGAACATTAAAAGTGTAAAAAAATGTTAACACCAAATGGTATGAATTTTAAACACAAATAAGAGAAGAAAAACTGTTGATTAAATTTGATATTACGGGAATCTCGGTCGTTTTTATGTGCTTTAGGCTCGCGCGGTGCATCAACCCGAGATCCTTACGTCTGAGATCGAATTTTTAATCGGCGTGCACTCGGCGGAAAATAGCCACTCGGTCGCACGCCTACAAGTGCTTTTTTCTCGCGACGTAAAAATGTTGACCCCTCAACTTTGAATCAAATGACGATTTCAACTTGGACGTATTAAAATTTCGGTCCAGAACGTGCACGTTTCACAGAATTACAAAAAAGGTTGATTCTCACAAAGGGGGTATACTTAATTCTAAATGAAAAAAAAAGCTAAAAGTGTTGTGACGTCTAGGTTGTTAGGCAAGTGCGTCGAGGTACTGCGGGACCACACTTTTACGGTGAGCGCGTCAACCCGAGTGGAAATAAATTGACTGTACTGCCGTCCCATTTGCTAGATTAGAATCAAATATAATTTTCTGAGGCTACGATCACGACTATAATGTCATGTGGGTGGTGTCGCTAGGAAATCCGATAATACCTGCTTGCCCTTTAGAACCTCCTCGTACAGAAAGAGAGGGTCATGAAAAATCCGTTTTTTTGTATTTTTTATTTTCGCAACTTGATAGGATTCCGTGCCATTTTTCTTCGCGTTATTTTTGCCCGGTTCTTTCAACGCAAGTGTCATCGAGATTGTTTTACAGCACTGCCTTTGAAAATCTGTTCAAAATTACAGTTTTATGAATTGAACTTAGCAATTGATTGCAAAATCAATTTGCAAGACGAAAGAAGGAAAAAAAAGAGGTATTCGAGTAATTTTTATAAAAAGGATTGTTGAGAGCGATAATAAAACCGTTTATTCGTGGAAACATATAATTATAAGAATTGAACAGTAACACAGAGAGAAGCGTTATCGTTATATGTATAATACGACATATTTTTTGTCACCTCAACTAAGAGCGTCTCTAATAAAAATCTTATAATTACTTTTTACTTCTATTCGAGAAATTTTAATTAAATCTGAGATATCTTTTCTATGAAAAAAAAAGCGCCGGAGGATGGATGAGAGAGCCATAATGTGAAAGCACGTCACCTTACACCAATCGATAATCGATTTTCTTACGACAATAATTATTTTACTTGTTTGGCAAAAATTATAATACCGTTCTGGGGGGGGGGGAATCTGAGTTTGGAAGGGGGATTTGATATTTATGAGCATGAATCAAAATTGTAGCGAAAAGTGCGATAACCTCCGACAAGTTTTGGAGAAAGTTTTGAGTTCGGTGGAGTTGAAATATGAAAAACGCGTGGCGGATCATGATGATTCACGAATTCCGCAAAAATTGTTTGCGACTAAACCGAGCATGCGAAAAGTGTTCATAGGCAGAACAACGTCACGTTAAGCAAAGCAAATGCCAAAAGTTTGTGCAAAGCCAACACTAACAAACCGTGAGTCTGTGACAAGCAGAGCGAAACGAACCGAGATAGAAAGAGCGAGCAAAAGGCACGTCTGCGCGCCACAGTCCACCGCAAAATAATTATCTCAACTAATCGGCGCGATTTTTAATTATACTTTTATCCCCCAAGATTTTTCCACCGTCGCTCTGTAAACTTCACTTCAAAGTCATCGACACGAGTTTGAGGTTTTTTTTTCTATCCAACTCGTTCAAACTTTTTGCAAATTAGGTTATAATTAGAGCGAGTCGTTATAAAAGCACGTAATTTGCGAAGTAGTATTATTCTTTGTCATCGTTCTTTTTTTTTTTCATTGCTTTTCATTTCACATTTTTTTATTATTATTTTTCTTCCCCGCTCAAAGTAAAAATATAATTTTGTAATTAATGATACTAGTTTTCATTATATATATTTTTTTTTCGCAATCTTTTCAAACTAATGAAAAAATAGCGTACAATATTTTACTGATTGATCAAAACTTATATTTGTATGTGAGAAAAAACTTTTGATGAAAAATCAGCGATTAAATGCAAGTGACGTTTTAATTAACAAAAATGCTAATTCCAAAAATGGTCACTGAGAAACGTTCGATACCTACCTTTTTTTTTTTTTTTTTTTTTTTTTTCTCGTCGTACCAAAGTTTGATTATATCGTCGGGCGAGCAAAAGAAGAATAAAACAAAAAAGCAAATTGAACTGCCGAATTAAATGATAATTTGTGAGGAAAAAATTAATTGAACTGTCAATTGGCGAGATCATCGCGCGCGGAAAAAGCATCGAACTGTCGGGCCGAGGGTAGGAAGCGACAATGTCGACTTTTCGAACTCAATTATCGGGATCTCATTTAGAAAACATAACCTACTTCGGACAGTATTTACTGGTTCCATTAGGAACCTGTCAGCCGGTGATCCTGATGCCTGGTACCGCGTGCACCGTGTGCGATACACCCGGTTTATAGGATATAGCTTCTGAGCCTCGTCTTGTAAGGGTGATGCTATCGGTGTTTACGCGGGCACACACTCCGCGTTTCGGCTTTATACACCTACCAACTACGCCAATAGTTGTAAATTCTAAGGTCTCATTCGATCGATCCCCAGCACCACGTTTCATCTCCCACTCGATGATCCTTCTTAAATTAGTCATTCAACTGATCCTCAACAAAATCTTCAATTTAATTCTTCCCTTTTTTTATCAACAATTTCTAATTTGCTCCAAATTATTTTACGAGCTGAAAATTGAAAAGATTTAACGATTAACAAATTGAGAAATTGTTTTCAACTAGAGTGCAATTGAAATGATCCTTCTTAAATTAATAATCCAACTGATCCACAACATAATTTTCAAATTAAATAGACCTTCTTTTATCGACAATTTTTAATTTGGTTGAAATTATTTTACAGGCTGAAAATTAAAAAGATTTGAGGATTATCAAATTAAGAAATTGTTTTGAACCAAAGTGGAAATGAAACTAGTAGTTGACATAGTTGTGGTTGTAATCATTTAAGTGCTTTTTATGTTCTTTAATTTTAACGGATCAAAGATTCAAACTTTTCCATTTTGATATTGATATTTTCATTTCATAAACCTCTGAATGATTCGTTTAATAATTTTATTGCACTAAAAAACCAAGTTTATGAAATGAAAAATTGCAATATCAGAAAAAGTTTGAAATATTCAATCCGTTATGAATCAGAAATATAAATAGCACTTACTTGGTTATTACTGAAAGCAACAGATATTAAAGTCATCCTGAATGTCACTATAGATTTTTACAAATAACAAAAATAACAAAAAAATTTTTTTGATCCTAAATTAATCATAATGTCACACTATTTTGACGAGTAACTTTTTAGTTTTAGTTTTTCCCTCATTAAAATATTCAAATTAAATGTTCCTTTTTATTATGAACAATGTCTAATTTAGTTCAAATTATTTTATGAACTGAAAATTGAAAAGATTGAAGGACTAATAAATGAAAAAATTGTTTTGATTGAAATTTCAATTTCATCATGTGGTTAAAAAATGGCTGAATATAATGAAAGGTTTTATGTTAATGATTTGGCTAGTGGGACGATAAGATTTGAAGGAAAGTCAATGCTTATTTGTTTTCACGCTCGGATGGCTTATCCCTTCAGCGTGAAATGGATCCGGTCCCTTTTGAGGCTGTGTGTGTCGGGTTGGCTTGGCGAAGCGCGCGCGCACGTTGTCACGTCGAATGACAGCGTGATATAAAGGCACTTCTATCGCTTCGAAGCTGATACGATCTGCAATACGATTGTAACGCACATACACGCTGTGTGATATAAAATCGTTCACTTTCGACAACGGCCTTTTGTTATATTGAATTCGCGATTGTTGACAAATTTATTGCGGCCTTCTTCCTCTTCACGTTGCCACAGCCGATAGCTTTTGCAAATTTTACGTGCTCAAATACTGATAATAATATACATTGGCAAAAAAAAATTGGTATTTTTTTACTGGAAAATTAGAGTTTGTTTTATAGTCAATTCTAGTCGAACTGATTGATGCCAACTTGTCAATTTATTATAGTAACATTAAACATGAATTATATAATTTTACGATAAATATATTTAAAAACATATTCGTACATATTTTTCATACATCTCACTTATAAATTAATCATAAAGTGGCAATAAATTATAAAAATAAAATATATAAAATAAATATAAATTTTATTGAAAAATATTATATTTATACGAAAGATATCAAATTAAAATATATTTCTTATTTCTTAATTTTATTAAAGTTACTACTATAGATCCAGTTCCCTCACGGACGAAAATATATTTTAATATATCTACAAAAATATAAAAGATATATAAAATTTATAAAACGGCAATAATCAGTATATTCTTATTATATTTTTTTTATATTTTTCATTTTATAAAATT
>JAAMPD010003156.1:0-11130 GCA_025266255.1 Trissolcus basalis
ATTCAACTCTCGGAACATTACCAAAAAAAGTCAAAGGGTATCTCAGACCCAGTTCGCCCGGTGCGAATTGAAAGTTCGTACACACGATTGAGTCAATTTCGCAGCCTTGCCAATTTTTCTCAGAACAGACCTGATCATGACCTATAAGTGTACAAAATTTCAAGTCGATTCAACTCTCGGAACATTACCAAAAACTCAGAAAAGGATTGAAAACGAAAATCTAAATCAAAATAAATAAACTGAAATGAAAATCAATACAAACATAAACATAAAGAAGAAATAATCGAAACAAAAAAGGATTAAATAAACAAAAACCAAAGTTTAAAACAAAATGGAAACTGAATATCAAAACAATAATGAAAACGGAAACCAAAATCAAAACAAAAACCAAACAGCAATCTTAAAGTGAAACAAAATTCAAGATTGAAAGCGAAACATGCACTAAATTCGCAATATAACAAAATAGAAACCAAAATATAAAAATACAAACCAAAATCGAAAAAGAATCTAGAATATTTGTAATAAAAAATAAAAAATTTAACCAAACTCTAAAATGAAAACAATAAACAATATTCAACAATTAAAAAATAAAAACAAAAGGTGCACCTAAAAAATCAAAACAAATGAACAAAGATACTACAGAAAAAAAACTGTAAACAATGAAGTTAAAACTGTTCTTCCATATTTACATTTTTAAAACCTCATTCATTTATAACCATTTTCAGACATCCGTTCTCTCGCATTTATAAATATGTAATTATACATATTTATTTACATCATTTGAATTTATTTATCAACATTCACACAATTTGAGATTTATTTTGCTTCGATAAAAAAAAATCACAACATTACATTTTTGCAATATTTTCAATCATTAATAAATCCGTAATTTGAAACTGAAAAAAATACACAAAATAAAATAACAACAAAACAAAAAATAATACAAAAAAACATCATAAAAATAATTAATAAAAAATATCTTACTTTATATTTCCATTACACTTAAAAAAATTGTTTCAATTTGAATATTCTACAGGAAAATGAGTTTCCAACAAAAACAAAACGAAGCAAAATCTGAAAAAAAATTCAGAATGAACATAACATCGTTAATTGTATTTCCTTGACACTAAAAAAATTAATTCCAATTTGAATATTACGCGGGAAAATAGTTTACTTACCGGGCGGTAGGTGTCGCCACCGACAACATAGCAGAGGCGAGCGCGCGCGCATCACGAGCAGAAAGTGCGCAAGAATGTTGTGCGGCGAGCGCCGCGCGGCGTGATTCTCGTGCACTGTCGGCGGGCGAGCGAGCGACGAGCGTTGACGAAGCAGCACGAATCGACAGATAGGTTCGCGTTACACGCCGAAGTGGTGCAGCATTCTTGTGCCGCGTATAGTGTAGTGCTTGTAATAATACCGCGTGTCCAGCACAGTGCTAATGAGACGCAACGCAGCTCTGATCGATAATTAAGGAGTGCCTTCAGGTAAAAGCAGCAGCTAACCCGCGGGCGCACGCCGTAGCCGCGATTTTTCGTGCACGAGCATCCACCATGATGTCCGCCGTCGCTGCCGCCGCCGGCGGCGTGATCTTGTGCGTTGTTTCCCGACGATGTGCGGACGTAACGTGCGCGCGTCCACAACAATCGGGCCCGACCATTGTTGACCGACCGAGTGTCGATCGTATCCGCCACGCTATTATCACTTTATTTCCCCACTTTACCGTCGCACATTTTGTCATCCGATTTGTTTATTTTCTTTCCAGCCCCAGGGATTCTTGGGTCGCTTGTCGTTCCGAACCTAACCACGCCACCTATGACAAATCACCAATCCCATTTTTGTTAAAAAAAACACAAGGAATGAAAAAATTGAAGAAATAAAAAATAACAAAACTGGCGGCGCAAGTTGTGGTTATGCCGGGCACTTTGGAACAATAGCAACGGTTTTTGGAGTTGGAGCATTTTCGTCGGCTGACGGATTGGAATTGACTTGGTCGAAAACGTGCAGTCGACCTCACTCTTGTCACTGAAAAGAGAAAATTATTAAAACAAAAAGAGCCCGGCGACTCCGGTTGGGAAATTGTCAGTGCAGTGATTGCAATTGATCCTGTCGTTTTGCCTTTGTGTGTCGTGTGCACGTGTGTATGTGTGCGGTGAGACTACCTTGCTCGCTGTGAAATCAAACAGATAAAAGTTATCTTTTTGACATGTCTCCTTGCGCTCTTATCGTCAATTCACAATTATTTCAAATTTCATCTCGTCCGGTTGATTTGGCTCGTCAAGCTTTTCGAAACAGCTCTATTTCAATTCTCCACTTTTTTTTCTCCCTCGTCTGTTATCTTCTGTCACAAAACTTCTTCGGATTTGTTTTCATTCGGTACATTTCTTTCTCTTCTGTTTAATGACACCTTAAAAATCACAGTCCGAAAAATTCTGTTATTTTAAAATTGTTTTTTTTTTTTTTTATCAAATCATAACTTTTTTTGGTATTAATAATTCTATTGAAGAAATACATATTTGTATATAATTGTTACATCCATAAATTGAATCTAATGTTTTTTTTGTTGCCAAGTAAAATTAAACTTTCATTAAAACAAAAATTACAGATCAAAATAATCGAAAAATAATTACTATAACAAAATAGAATGAGATATAAATGAATCTAAGTAGGAAAAAAAAATTGTTGACTAGAAAGCTGAATTGACAAGTGGAAGGGGGGGGGGGGGAGAAAAAAAGCAACGACCTCCCGATGGCAAAGCTTACTTTGATATTTTTTGTACCCGATTGAATTTGCATATAAACGATTTTTTAATTTGGCCAATGAAATGCGTGGATGCTCATTTGGCGGGCAGGAGCCCGCTTTGAATGTCACAGAGGAACAGGCAGAAAAAATTGTCAACTCTCCGAGGGGGGTGAAAAAAACTGAAAATTGTCTTTCCTTTCATTTTTTTTCCTCGTCGTCCTCCACAAGTGCAGAAAAATATGAGGTGGAAAAATGGTCGAAACGTATCGAACGGTTGACAATCACTCGTATTGCAATAATCTTCTCTTTTTGCTGCGCTCGGTTCGAATCGCAAATTGAAATGAAACCGGTCTGTGTGTTTCGTTGGCGGAGTGACCGAGCGCGCACCAAATAAGCGAAACAGGAAATTTACGCTCTCTCTATCACACGTCGCAGCTAAAGCCATCGGAACTTGCTTGTTTTCTCACCGTACAGTTAGCCGCTCCCGAGCACATTTCTCAGCCAGTTTTTATTTCCACCATCGGACGCATTTACCTCATCTAATGTGCAGTTTTCGTACGTACAGATAATTCTTCGTCGTACGACGGGTCTGACAGAGCAAAAGGATGCTCGTTCCAAGCGGCTTTTGTATCTACATTTTCACATGTCCCCACCCATCGACACCCATTTATTTTATTACCATGCAAGAAAAATCGACTGCACATTTCACCTCGATTCTTGCCCCGGTATCCTAGCCCAGGATTTGTACCACGGTTTTTGCATGGGATCGTCATTCAAAATAGACAAATTTCAAAGGAAACAGTATTTATAAAAGTAGAATTTAATTGGACAAGTTTGCACGAGTTGAAATTGTTCTTTCAAAATTGAACGAAACAAAAAATTAGAAATGAAAATTGCAATTATGTTTCATAACAGTGTAGTTTTTGAAATTGTGGAACAGGTTTTGAAAGTTATACTAAGTCTGTCTCTCTTTTCATCACGGGAATTGCATAAGAGTGTCTTTGTTTATAGGTAGTTTCAGTTTTTCATTCCAATCTGGATGAAATCATTTGAAACGTTTAAAAAAAATTGATTGAAATTAATTTTTTTTAACGGAATTTAGTTTTTTCGAGTTTTGGAAATCATATCTTTGTCTCTGTCTTCATTATGTAAATTGCATAAGAGTGTCTTTGTTTATTGTTAGTTTTTTATTTTAAATCAAAATAAAAATAATAAACGAATTTCTTAAACATAAACTAACATTTTAAGCAATTTTATTTTATTCGATTTTCAAATTAAATCCAATATCTTTCATTGTTGAGAGTGACGACAAAAATTTTTGTTGATATTACTTTTTTTCATGACTTGTATAGTAATATTAATATGCTTCCTGGAACAAATAATTATATTTTGAAATTTTTTAAATGTTCTTGCCTCAGAGTCACTGATTTAGAAAAATAATTGGAACATCATTTTTTTGTCAGTTTGGCTCAAAATGAAAATGGAAGATTAAAACAGAAAAATTATCCATGAAAATGCCAAAAAAAAGAAGTGTTTTTATCGATTGAATTGATTTTTTATAAACTGATTTTTATAGACGATAAAAAACGTGAAAAAAATGTTCGATTATGATTCAAAAAGACTTTAATGAAACGAGACAATGATTGAATGATTTTTCCATCATCCATGTCGTATCGACTAAAGAATTTATTTTTTCGCAATGAAATTCTTTTGCTTCTTCTGTTAATTTAATTCCAGAACTCGTGCGCTCTTGAAATCAATCTAAATCCAATTAAACCAGTGTCAAAGTAAATTTTATTTTTTTTCCAACCTTTTTCAACTTGCAGCCAAAGAAAAATTGAATTTGTGGATCGAATTCAAATCATTTGATTTTTCATTTTTTTTTTCATTTTTTTTATTTTTTATAACTAAACTAGTTTGAATTTCCTTTTTTGTAACTGAAGAGCCTAAATTAACAATGTTACAAAAGAGAAGAAGAAAAGTCTTCATTTAAGTTGTAAAGAAAAATTTAATTGCTCTTTGACCTTTTTTTTCTATTTTCTTATCGATAGCGAAAAAAAAAGTTGAAAACAAGCGATGAAGTTTGAAAAGTGTTCACAAACTCCTATTGAGAAACAAAAATGATACTTTGAGTGCTCCAATTTGTTTGTTTTTTTTTTTTTGTATTTTTCTAACGAAGTTAAATTTAATTGTTTTAAAATCCTTTTAACAAGACTTTGTACAATTTGCAACTACTTTTTTTAAGCATCAGATAAAACTGTCGCTCGTGTTAAAAATTGGGATGGTACATTAAAAAGAAAAAGAAGAAAAAAGGATGTCGAATTTGGAATTGTTTACAAATTTAATGTCATTGACATTTGGGTAATGAAAATACCATTATTACATAATAAACAGCAATTTTGGATGTAACAAATTTAATGCAAAGTGAATATCATAGTTACATTACGTGGGATTAATTTCATTTGACGATTCTGCGAAAATCTTGTTCAAAGGAAACATTGAAAAAGCAGTCGGCAAAATTGTATCCCGACTATTGTTACTCGGCCACTGTAAACTAATTACACAAAGAAATAACTTTTTCGAACAATCAAGTGATTTTGTTGCAAATTCACTGACCCTTCAGACGGGCTGTAAAAATGCCTTTAAATTTTTATTCCCTCCGATTTTGCAATCAGACTGAATTTCGCACAGGGATTGGCGTATTAACATTTGAAATAACAAGCAATTAACGTTGGTAATAATCTAACGCAATCTGCATTATCATTATATACAAAGTTTGCAATTTATTCTCATCTGATTTCCGTGCAGCTGGATTGAGAAAGTGCCTGGAATATCTTCTAACTTAGGGTATCGATCCAGGTCAATATTATTCCACGCAAATGTACGACATATTATTACACCACAAGCTAATGAAGTATTAAAAATTCGCCCCGATTGGAGGCTTTTTTTTCCTAGTTCAGTCAGTTATATGTGTTTTATCGGTTTTCAATATATTTAATTAACCGTTTTTTAGTACGCGAAATTGTAACGGTATCATAAAAGTGTAATCATAGTGTGCAATGAACGACCGGAATAATTGATAACGACAAAATAACAAGAATGAGCGTGAAAAAAAAAATTCTCGTTTTTTTTCTTCATGAGAAATTTTTGAAAATATTCGCAAAAAACGAGAAAAACGTGTTTCAGTTACAATAAAAAAAACTCAAATTTAGATTAACAATAAAGAAAATGCGACAAAAACAAAAAAATTCAAACTCATTTTGAATTTGTAACATTGTAGTTTTTGATTCAGAAAACAGGTTTTCAAAGTCAAATTATATTTTTGTTTTTTTTTTTTCTTCATGATGTTAACTGCATCAGAGTATCTTATTTTATGAACAGTTGAGATTTTTTTCAATCTGTCTGCACATCAAAATGAAACAGAATATCAAATTATAAGATTCAATATTAATTTTACTAAGAGAATAGTTTTCTTATCAATAAACAAATTTGCAGATTTGCAACCCGTGTAATTGAAATGTGCAATGTTATATCTTGAATGACCTCGTCTCTTTTTCAATGAAAAAAAAATTTTTTCAAAGAGCCACGAGATCAATAAAATCCAGTAAATAAGTTGATAACAATCTATTTTTAATTGGAAATTAAAGAAGATGAAAAAAAGAAAAAAAAAAAGAAGGATGAAATCTAGGAATAAAAGTTGATTGAATGAAGGGAACTAGAAAAAGACCCGATTAGGACTGCGCGCGCTAAGTACTGAAAGTCAATAAAACGTAGGATTGAAATTTATTGAATTGTGGAAAGGACGCGATTATCGAGCGAGTGCGAGGAGTCGGTATAATTTGATATAAATTCAATTAGCGAGGATGGCAAAGAGTGTGAGAGACGAGACGGGTCGGCCCGAAAGTGCGTCGGGCGTGTCATAACGGATGTCTTGTTTCTAGTTGGGAAAGAAAGCAGATGCAGTTGGTGGAGTACGCGATGAAGATTGAAGTGCATTCTTTGTGCGCGACATCGGACAGGTTCGCTTGTTTTTGCCGTTGCTCGAGTCTCTCATGCATGCGAGTCTCTTGGAGCTGGCAGACAGAGGCGGCGTATTCGCACGCACACGCGCGCTCTCCAGCGTGTACTCTTAAACGCGAAATCACGTCCCCGACATTCGTCGTAACGGACTAATCGCGCTGCAACCAGCTCCCTCGTCCCTCCAACCCATTGATTCGCCCGATCCAATGACTCTAATTGTACCGTAGAATGCACCGACCGTTCCTCACTTTTCTGCGCCATCTACACGTATGCTCCAATCATTACCGTATCCACTCAATTATTTTCCTCTCATTGTTTTCCCTTCGTTCCATTCACTCAATTGTAATAACCCATTGCGACAGTCGACTTTTCCAAACTTCCGACTTTATAAACCTTGTCATCCCACAGTGAGCGGTTTTCTCCTTCATCGGAACCAATTCCCAAACATTGAAATGAGTTTTCATCATCATATCGATAACATGGAAGAAAACGCAATCTAAATATCATCGAGTATTCAAAGATGAACGACAATGTCTCTGACCAAGTACGAAAAAAATGACGACTTTGAGAATGTGACACAGAGTTTTAAGACTTATAAAACAGCTAGGAGTATGGCAGTGAGAGCGCCTCGTGCGCTCACCTTCATCAGATTTTAAATTTCCTATAATGAATGCGTTTTGATTTTCGATTTTTCTAACAAACTTAAATGTAAAATGTCGAATTACTGCGACCTGTCAAATTTCGAATGACAGCTGAATTGTTTATTAGCCAACTTCTCTCACGAAAAATAAACTATCATACATTGGAAACCAACTTCAGGGTTTCATTAACTTTTTCATTATGGATGGAATGGAATAGATGGATATGGATACACCAAAATATATTCTCGTCCATGGGGGGTATAAAAATAAAATTTTAAGCAAAAAAAATTTTTATTCACGGTAGCAAGAATTGAACCCCGAACCTTCAACACCTGAGCATGTCTCTATACCCCTATTCCACACGCTTCTGTTGCTAATGAGGATGATTTGTTTTAACTTGCTCGTTTTCTTTAAACCTACCCCACAAATTTGACGATGAGTATAATGTTTTGCTAGAAGGCTAGGACTTTCATGTACATGGACTTGGTGTGTAAACAAGTGGTCCTGATCACCTTTATTAGAAATTGAACTGAGCGTGTCCTGCCATCGTGCAGTCTGACTAGAACAGCGCATTTTCAACCCTATTATAGTTAGTCTGGTCGTAACGTGATTAAAACCACATCGGGTATGAACGTGTGTCGTCACTATACACCGTGTACCAACAAATTTGTTATCAACAATTTGTTGTATTTATATATTTTTCAAAAGAATAGAAAAAAGTTATCAAATCAAGTATCGAAAAATAATTTTTGAAATTAAAATTTGAAATAAAAATTGACGATCAAATTGAAAAAGAATTATTACAGTAAATAATTAAAATATTGTTTTTAATTTTTCTTTTCTGTCTAAATAGCGATGTTTTTAAATTGTTTAGGGTTGAAAATGAAGTTGAAATTAAAATGATTTGTCTGAAACAAATCATCATTAAATAATACACTGTGCAACAAGTGGGGAAATCAAATTCACAAGCGTGTAATAAAATGTCCGGATGAATGTATTACGAGTCGATGAACTTTACTGACCATCGCCCGACCCAACGGATTGCACAAAAATGAAATAATGATGCATAAATTAACTTACCCACACTATAAACGCGCTGTTTCATTTACGATGGATTTTTATGATTTTTTGAACCCGCCAATAGTAATGATAAGATGAAAAGTCGCGCCACACGGAGATACGATTTATTGATATATTTTTGTAATTCAAATGCCTGCATTTTGTCGTCGATCAAATGCCAGTGCGCGAATCGCAATATTGTCCCGGCGGCGACGTTACAGCGGCAGCGCCGTCTCATGTATATAACACTGAAATCCATTCTGAGCGGTGCCAATACACATCTCGAGATTATTGTCGTACATCATAATAATATGCGTCACCCAACCCGATATTATTGAACAAATTTGCGCCATCTTCATTCAACCTTTAAAAAACTTTCCATAAACGGCATCCAAATTCTCGATAAATAAACATTACAACTGTTTTATTGTATGACTTATATTGTTTTCACTTTGGCGACAAATTTTTACTGTTTATTGGTATTTATAAATTATTACTTGATGGAAAAAATTTTTTTCTTATTCTATTTTTACATTTCAATCTTCTTGCTATTCTAAATAGCTCATAATATAAACACATAAAAAATAATTATTTCAATTCGAAAATAAGTTTTTAGGATGGGAATTGAACTTCCGCCTTTAAGAATTTAAAAATTATTTGTAGAATTTATAAATGTATAATTTTGAATGAATAATTTTTGGGGGTTGGAATTGAACTTCCATCCTTGAAAATTTGTCAATTTATTAGAAGACAACTTGTAACTTCCCTATTGAAAAAGATGATATATTTTCCATATATTATCAATATACTAACAATACATTATTTTTAGCAAATATATTGATCATACATGTTTGAGTGTTTTTCATATATGAACTATACATTGGCAATATATTAGCAATTTTCAAAAACATTCAATATATTAATAATGCATGTATTGATAATATATTTTCAATATATTCCTAATATATGTTTTATGTATGGGCAATATATAATCCGTTTTACTAGGGTTTATTTACAAATTGTTCATTCATTTTCCATCATGTATTATTTTATATAATTATATATTTGTATATTTTAAGTAAGACAAAACTGAAAATGAAATGATGTTTACATAATTGATGGATGATTAATTAATTTTTGTTTGTTACAGCGCGAAGACTGAGTCTATTTGGGAGACTCAAGGAGTAGGTGCCCCATAAGAACCTTAGCCAAAATCACTCGCCTAACCTGTCCCCTGTCCTCCTCGTCCTCTTCCGTTCCCTTTCCTTCCGCGAAGCCCGCAAAAACCGTCTCTTCCTGTAATCACATCCGTGACCTCAATACAACAGCGGTTATGGACGGCATGGATAAGCCGATACCGAATGACGACCCTTCGGTCACTCTCACCATCCGTCTGATTATGCAAGGCAAGGTAAGCACCACTGAACATGCTTAATCACCTTTACAAAATTCACCGATTTTCAAGCGAACAAACAACTCTGCCCGCTTCTCGCTCGTCTTATCCCACTGTCTTTTGCGGACAAGCCTATTTGAGCGAACACAAAAACGTTTCCTCCAAAAACAAATATTGTCTCAATATTTTAAGATGGACGAAAATAGAAATTAACATTACAAAATTACATGTGGTTTTTGTTGGGATTCAACTTATATATAGTTTTAGATGAGTTACAAAAATAAGCGGAAGGGAAAAAAAACGAGGGAAAGAAAAATTGATATGGGAAAATTGGAAAAATGTTAAAAAATATTGGAAAATTGAGTAAGCAACAATGTTGTTGTTTTTTTAAATGTTTTTGTTGTTGTTGTTGTTGTAACTACAAAAATCAGTTGCAGAGCCATCGGTTGGCTTAAGTATGACATTGTAAAAACAAAGGATAAAAAAATGACGAGTTAGGAGAAATGAAAAGGATGAAAAAACCGAATGCAGAGGCATCTGCATGAACTGTCAGTTTCTCACTTTCATCCCTCAGAAGGATCGAAGCGTATGTTGTTCTTCTACCTGACTTAATACAGGTCTAGACGTCTTTTTGCTTTGGCACTGAGTTCAACCAGGTGGCTTTTATAAAAATGAATGACGCGAATGATGATCAGCCACTGACGGATTGAAGCTGCTTAGCAACGAGATAACCTGTCTCGGCAAAAACGTTTTCCTGTTAAAAACTAAACTGTTCTTCTTATCCCTCTCTGTAGGAAATCGACGATTGTCTCTAATTAGGATCTTTTTTAATTCTTATTTCACGAATGTAATTACCAAAGTATGCTCGGATATGTAATTCAATTTTTATATTTGTCACAATTCATATGAACAAACATACCAAAAACGTTACAATTGTATATATATGAAATCTTTTCTTTTTAATTTTAATTGTGGCCTTGTTAATAAATCTATAAAATTTTAGATTTTATATATGATTTTATATATAATACTAAATGATGAAATATAATATTATATATATCATAATCGAATATATAAATAATAATTAAATAAAATATAAAAAATAATTATAAAAATTCTAAGTCTAAAAAATTTTGGATCATAAATGATGTCAGATATGGATTTATACATCAAATTAAAACTTTTTATTTGAGAAAATCACATAGAATGTGATTATATATATTATTTTATTATATATTATGTTGTTATATTTAATATATAGTTATATTTAAAGGACAC
>JAAMPD010003156.1:11147-26095 GCA_025266255.1 Trissolcus basalis
GTGATACTTTTTGATAATATTTTAAAATAAGTATTTTTTCAACGATATTTTGAAACAAGGTATACTTTTCAATAATATTTTGAATAAAAAACTTTTTTCAATCATTTTAAAACAAGATATTTTGAAATGTGACACTTTCTATTAGAATCATGAATATATCAACATAAAAAATATAATTATATTATTTTCGAAAATTGTTATTAAACAAAGTGATCAATTATTTATTAGAAGTCGCTCAAATATATTTATTACATAAACACAATAGAATCTTTGTTTTTACTAGAAACAGTGTTAACAGCAAACACTAAAAATTTTGCATAAAACATCAATTTATCACTTGCTTTAAAAGTCAACTTTTATTTTGTATAGCCTAGATAGGTATACGATCCCCCTTGATACTGTATTGTACCAAATAAAAACAAAACAAAAGCAAATAATAATGGAGACAAATGTACTAATGAAAAAAAACTAAAAAAATGATTTGTAGTCCGGCGCAAAGATAACGATATCGGATGGATCGTGTCCTGAGCGAATAGTGACAGTGACTGGTCCGACGAATTCGATCTTCAAAGCATTCACATTGATATGCAAAAAATTCGAAGAGTGGTGCTCGCAATTCCACGATATCCAGGGAGGCGGGGGCGGTGTGCCCCGGCCGCCGATCACCCTTCGACTGATCGTGCCCGCTTCGCAGTGCGGCTCGCTCATCGGCAAAGGCGGTTCGAAGATAAAGGAAATACGAGAAGTCACCGGGGCGTCGATCCAAGTCGCGTCCGAGATGCTGCCCAACTCGACTGAACGCACGGTCACCATCTCCGGCACCAGCGAAGCCATCACACAATGCATATACCACATATGCTGCGTCATGCTAGAGGTACGTCATACGTTTCATTATCATATCAACATCAAAAGCCCTTTCAATCTCTTTGATTAACGCCCCATAATCTCGTTACATTTCAATTTCGACACAAGTGTTACAAAGAAACTCGGCTTTGTTTCCAGAGGAAATTAAACCATCCGCGGCAACGTTCAATCGACACGGCCCAAGAGCACAAAGCCAAATCCCCCGCGCTTTTCATTTACAAATCAAAATGTTCGCCAATGTTAATTACAATCCAAATCAACGATCCCTCTCTTTATTTTTCTCCGCTGCACACATTCTTTTGACTTTATTTGTTTCGTGCATTTTTTTAACATTTTTTATTTCTTTTTTCTATGTTTTTTTTTTTCGGATTGTGTTTGTGCTTCAAGTTTAATCGAGAGTTTCATCGGAACGCTAATGATTGTACGAAATCGTGTTATTTTATACCCCCAACCTGGGTATCAAAAATGTCAGTCAAATAAAAATGCTATTTTTTGTTAAAATATTGATCTATTTGAATATTAATGGACGGGAAAATGATATTTGCAGCAGTAATTTTGTTTTTGTATGTGCATCGTCGATTTTTTTTTTTTTCACTGAGTAATTTTTTCTTTTTTTTTGTGTTCATTTATTGATTTGAAATGTTTTAAAAACTGTTGAAAATTGATCGAAGAATATATCTGAAACGATTTTTATGATTTCAATTTTTAAGATAGATTTGGGTAATCAAATTGAAATGTATGTATATTTATGAATACAAAAATTTAGAAAAATACAAACAAATAAAGTTATCGTTTTTCATATGAAAAATGGCAAAAAAGGTCTTGAATTGAAGGAAAGGATTTTTCCCTCTGTAAAAAAAGAATATTTTTATTATTTTTCAAAGCTTTCCTGATAGTGCATCTATCGACTTCCATTTACGCTTTGCCTTAAATTGATTTTTTTTTGTAATAAAAGTACAACATAGCTTTTATTGTAATAAAATTCGTCCTAACAAAAATGAATATTGCTGTAGATGACGTTTATATTTGAGAGAGTATCAGTTAACCACATGAAAGACAATTGTTCGGAAAATCTGACGACGCGTTTGGTCTCGTCATAACAGTTATATTCTCCTATAAAATAATTCTCTCATAAAATATATTGTCTTTTTATTGTTGCAATGGCGAAAATGGAATAATAAAAAAAGGAAATTTATTTTTAATCATGGATTTTTATGGATATAAAATAAATCAAAGTGAAATAAAAATGAATCTGAAACAGGAAAGAATATATTTATAAAGTTCTCAAAAGCTCTTAAACTTTTTTTTCATTGTTTTTTTTCTCTTCTTTTATTTTCTCATTTTTCTCCTCTTTTTTTCTGTCCTTCCTCTTTCTCAGTTTTCAAGAGACTTTTATCTTCCCATGTTTTCTTTCGCGCGAAATTTTTTCTTTGCATTTATACTGACATTAATTCAAAGTTATAATCCGAACCATTTCGCGAGACGAAATTTTGACAATTAACTGCGACTTTTTTCGGTGATAAAATAATGTCGGGGACGTTTAAGTACAAAACTTTTCTTCGCAGTGTTTATTAAGTTCTGAAATTGTTAATTTAACTGTTAATTTAAGGCAACATTAAACAGCTGAAAAAGTAATTAAAAATGTTACAAAAAGAAAAGTAAAATTTTGTATGAAAGTGGAAATGTTTATTTTTGTTTCGAAAAAAAAGAAAAAAAAACATGTATATATATATTTTTTTGTAACCTTAATTTGTTAATTTTGAAATTCATTTTTATGCGATCCGCTTGAGGAATAAAGTTTATTCCAACTATTGAACGAGCTTGGAGCATTGAAACCAAGACAACAAACAGTCGCCTCATTTTGACAATTTGACACGCTGATTTTGGTTCATACCATTTAATAGACGGTAATACAAGTTCGTCTCTCCAACGAGACAGACATTCGCGGCAGACAAAGTTTCTTGATTAAATGTTACATTACAAATAAATGATTCTGCCACATACAACAGCGCGATGAGAGCTTGGCTGACGAACAATCGCACTACACGGCCAAGCGATTGTTATACCCGCGTTTGGTTCAACATTTTACATACCCCAAATTTCAATAAAACTGAAAACTCAAATGTTTACCTTTTTGGCGAAAAGTCATTTTGAATGAACGTTGAAAATTTCACTCGAAATAGATTGAAAAATGTTTGAAACAAAAATTTTTACATATGCTCATGTATGACAAAGCATATATGAGTGAATATATGGAAGCATATATGAAAAAAATTAACTATCTTCGAATTTGAATTTTATTCTTATTTTTGTCATTAAAATGTTTTTCGAAGAT
This sequence comes from Trissolcus basalis, assembly GCA_025266255.1. Taxonomy (NCBI): domain Eukaryota; kingdom Metazoa; phylum Arthropoda; class Insecta; order Hymenoptera; family Scelionidae; genus Trissolcus; species Trissolcus basalis. The sequence continues at coordinate 14,347 of JAAMPD010003156.1, forward strand.
ATCAAATATTCACAATTTTTATAAAAATATCTTTCCATTCAAAAGTACATATAATAATATATGAATTGCATGTATGAACCATATATGATAGAAATGTATGATATATATTGCATACCTAAAACAAATGAAAGTATTTATAGAAGTATAGCATATTCGTCATATATGAGTCTGTAGATGATTTTTTGGAAGCTTTAAAAAAAAATTGTTTGATCTCATTATATATGAGACCATTTATAATTGCAAATATGGGGCTTTTTGTATTTGTTTCTAGAAATTGTATGATTTCACAATATATAAGACCATAGATAATTGCATACCTGAAGCCATATATGACTTTCTAACTTTTTTCCAGAAATCGTATGATTTCGTACATATAAGAGCATATATAATTGAATTTATTGGGCCACATATAACTTGAAAATATTTTTCCTAGAAATTCTACAAATTGTATGCTCTCATTATATATGAAATCATAATATATAGTCGCATACATCAGGTCATATATAACTTTATGTAACAATTTTGTTTATAAATTTCCCATTTTGTTATAAATTACTTAAGACAATATAAAATGACTAATTTGTATAATGATGTTTTTGTTTGTTTCAGTCCCCTCCTAAAGGTGCCACGATCCCTTATCGCCCTAAACCCCAAGTTGGTGGGCCAGTGATCCTGGCTGGTGGGCAAGCCTTCACCATCCAGGGTAATTACGCGGTGCCCGCCCACTCGGACGTAAGTACAGTAATGCCATTGCCAGCAGCCCCCGCTGTCGGAACCGCGCCCCCACCCTCGCTCAACAGCCAAACTTTGACATCCCCGTTCGCGGCCCATCCATCCTCGCCGTTCGCAGCTTCTCACGGCCATCACCTTCTCCCTGCCCACCTTAACCCACATCATCCTCTTCAGCCTAGCCCCTTACACGCCAGCGTGGCAGGCCTCGCCGACCCCCTGCTGAAGAGTGGACACTTGCAGGCAGCCCTCCCGCCCGCACACCTCGTGGCAGATGCCGTAAGTTCTTGTTTTTCGTGACCCCCCAACCCCCCCCCCGCCCAACCCACCCCCACGCAACAATTCTAATTTTTCCAAAAAAAAAAAAAGAAATTTTTTTCACCCCTCGAACGTACCCCGCATGGGGTCAGAGGTCACGGTTTGGTCGACTCGAATATTTTGTCTGTTTCGACCTTCATTTTGTCAAATTATTGTTTTAGTTTTTGAGACAAATTTTACATCTCCCTAGTAAAAAGGAAAATATAATGACAATATATTGACAATATAATGACAATATATGATCAATATAATGGAAATATAAAGGCCATACATAATCAATATAATGAGTATATATAAAACGTATATGGCCAATATATGAGGCTTATATTGTCATATATGGTCATTCATCTGTATAGCTAAATGAAAAATTAAAACAATTTCATTATATTTCATTATATTGACATTATAATGGCGATATACGTTTTCTGTATGGCCATTATATTGCCATTGTAATCATCATATATGATTCATATATGGTTTTCGTAACATTATATTCTCATTATATGGCTGATATACGCCTAATATATTGTCATTATATTTTCTTTTTTACTCGGGCTCTGAACTTCCATGCTAATGAAGTACTATTTTCTAATATTGAAAAAGTAGGATATTCTTCTGATATACTTTCACTAGCGATCTTCTTTTATTTTTTATGTCAGCTGTTTTTATTTAAATTTATTAATTAATTATTATTTTTTTATTTTTTTAAAGTTTGGCTCATTTTCTATCCTAATTTGCAAATGAAGGGAGAAACGAAAAAATTGATGCGATCACATCGCGAATGTCGACTCTAAGTGTTACATTTGGACGAAGCTTTCGATTAGCCAAGAAGACCACTTGCAGCAACATTGTTCCGATTATAATAGTCTGCCACTAAGTTTTGTTTCAACACAATACACTTTTCTTTTTTGCATTAAAAAAAGATGAAGAGGAATAAAAAATAAAAAAAAAGAAACTAGAGAGAGAGAAGGGGAACACGGTCGCTCGTTTGAGGAGCGCCCTGGTAATATTCTGTTTCAATTAATGAGCCATTTTCGGATTCGGCTAATAATAATTTTGCTTTAAAATCACACAATAGCTCTATTTGTTTTGTTCCTGTGCAATTTTCAGTTCTATTTCAGAGATGCTCTCTTTTGTGCCGTTTTGATGCTCTTATTCAGCTTGATTGTCTGATTTTTTATATTCTTAGATAAATAATTTCATAGCCCACATTTTTCTCATGCTACAGAAGTGCTTTTTCTGTCAACAAATTATTTTGCTAGTCATCTATGTTTTAATTCTCAAAATACATTTCTCTCTATTTCGACAATTTCATATTTAACTAAACTAATTGATTTTTAATTTTTTTTTTTGGTTTTTTGAATGAAATGAGAATAAAAAAAGAAAATAATCGTAATGCAAAAATTTGTAATGTATAATTTGTTTTAGAAACGATAGAAAGTATAAAATAATGATAGACATTGAATTTTGTTGACAGAACTGATATTATCTATTTTCATCTCGAGTTTTTTTTTTATTTATCTTCTCTGTTACAATAATTCTTCTGTCCTTCTTGTCTGATTCCACTTAGAGTGTAAACGTATCGAGTAGTTTGTACAAGACTTTAATAAGCATAGTTGTTCAATTACACCGACTCTCCGAACTGCCATCAGGAGATATTCATTTTTGTCGAGTTTCTTTTGCGAGCGTCTTCTTCTGTCTTGGGTAACTCGAGCCTTGAGAGCCTTGATTGTTCATTCGAGTCCGAGGAAAATTGTGTTGGTTCATTTGCTGACTATCAGCTATTACTTGTAAACCCATTTTATGTGCCGAATCAATGTCATTAGGACGAGTATCATTTTGCACTCAACGAAATAATCGATAAATTTATTAAAAGCTTTATAACCCAACTTTTTCATCTCACCCCTTTCGATATTTACCTAGAGCAACATTTCAGTACTTCAAATCACGTTCTCAAACGTTTACAAAATGTCGGCAATTTTTTTGAAATGTTTTTTTTTATTAAATTATTATGTATAATTATATATATCATTATAATAATAATGAACGACAGTTGTTTAAAAAAAAAGTTGGAATATTTTTTTTTTTTGTCTTTTTAATATTTTTTTGCAATCATTTGAAATTTGAAAATGTTCACAGGGTAAATAATAATCACAGTCGGCAACGTTTTATAAACTCCGGTACATCTACAACGAGGCGTCTCGTGCTTCAGAAAAATAATATCGCGTTTGCATATAATCTCGCTCGCGTATTATGAACAGCGACGTTTTTACGCCCAGATGAGCCGTTTAAAAGAATATTACCATCGCGCAACGTTGAAAGATGCTGAAACTCGTTTCGGCATTTTTCGTATATGAAAGTTGAAGATAGTTTATTACGTCGAGGAATTTGCAACGATTAATCATATTTTCGGGGGCATTTTTGTTTGTTTCCGGCCCGGATATATCACTTTTTCGATTGGCACAATTTTCCTCTGGTGATTTGTTTGGGAATTTTGGTGGTAGTCGCTTTTTTTTCTGTTGACATTTGTTCATTGTTTAATGGAAATGAATTGGTTTTACAATTTTCGATTGTTTACATTTTTGAAAATGAAGAAGAAAAAGTACAGTGAAAATATATTATTTTGAATGTTGATTTTGGAATTTTTGTGTTTTTCTGATTTGAAGAAAAAAAAACGATCTTATTTTTTTTTTTTTTTTACTTTTTAAAATTTAACTTCGTCACTTCTGATTTTTTTCTTTTCATCTGCAAAATTCATCCGCCAGTTCTAGTCAAACAAACTTGCCGATTAACAACGAGCAAATACATAGAGCTGCAAATCGTAAGCGCCGGCAAATATCGCCAAGCTTTCTGTTCTGAATGACTGTTTGCTGAATAAATGTCAAGGCTCAAGGAAACACAAACAGTCCAGAATATAATCTACAGGGTGTTTTCAAAGAAAAAGTTTTTAAAATTACAACAACAAAAAATTGTAAAATAACACCTAGAGTTTATTAGGAATCTCAAAAATAATAAACAAGATATTGAAACTGAGTGAATAAACAATTCAGTAAACAATATTATAATTAGCAAACTATAATGATAAATTTGTAGCGCTCGGCAATATTGTGTCCTCGTTGTTTTTCAAATGAATGCACACGGTTTTCTCTCTCTAACTCTTTGCTAATTGCAATTAATAATAAAATTAGCATAAAAATATTAAAATTAAATCAAAATTATTAACATTATTTAAGAAATATTAAAAATATTGGAAACAAGTTTTGCATCTTTGTTGCTCTTCAAATGAATACACTCAGGTTTCTCTCTCCCACGTTTGTGCTAGTTAAAAATATCTCCAAAATAATAAAATCAATATAAAAATATTGAAATTTAATTAAAAATGTTAGAATTAATCGAAAAATATTAAAAATAGTGGGGGATAAAAGTTTTAATACTTTGCATCCTTGTTGCTCTTCAAACGAATACAATTAACCTTCTCTCTCTTTTCCACTTTTTTGCACTGGAAGGTGAAATTAGGTAACCAATATTAAAAATAGTTTAACATTATTAAAATTAAAATCAAAAATATTAAAACTGACCAAACCAAGAATTTCAACAAAGAAATGAAACACAGTGGAGAAGATTTTTGAAAAATTGGTGAAAGAAAGCAGATTCCACTTGGACCTTCGACTTCCTGGCGAATTCCAAAATCCATGCCCGCAAGCCTCTGCACGATCTTAAAGCGCCTAGTTTTCTTCTTGCTAGTGAGAGAATAAAAAAAAGAGTCGCCGGAGTGTCCGTTCAACAATGCGCTAATTCGCATCAATGAACGACGCTCTGAAAGCGCTTTACAAGCCCTCAATGCTCGATGCGGTCGTTCAGTTGTGATAGCAGACGTTTAACAATTTTCGAATCGGCCGTATTTGCGCGCGCGTTAATCGACACACAAAACTGCTAACAAAATTATATGCGCACAATACCTCGTTTGATCAATTGTTCCTCCAAGCTTTTCGTTACACACTGAACGTCCGTCGGCTCTCTGTATATTCTCATCTGCTACTTCTTCTGATTTTTTTCTCTATCTTCCTTCTCTCTGTACCACCTAGTTTTTCACTCATTTATGTGGAACACACACGTCTTTAGTCAAAAGATAAAAAAAAAAGTAGATCAAAACCGATTATCACACTTCTTACTATCACACAAGGAAAGTGGCCCTTAAGAGTGCTAGCCTTAGCGCATGTGCAGTAATTAATACTTGTCCTTAACTTTGTACTCTTTTTTCAAAAACAATGTTTTACGTAATGTTTCTTTTTAGTTCTTGAGTAATTTGTACTACAATTGAAATTAATTAATGGAACAGATTTGAAAACAAATATCCGTGTTGGAACCATCCATAAAATGCTAAATTTATAAATTGGTTAGAAATTATCAGGAATTGTTGTTATAACTAAAATTTCCAAAGTGACTAATTTTTTTGACGAAAATTTAGAAAAAAATTTCCATCGTTGAGAATCGAACTCGAGTCCTTCAGATTAGAGGTAATTTATCCCCTACGTCATACAAAAAAGTTTTCATGATAATTATCATCCTAATTAATGTTCAATTAATTTTTCAATTGATTAATTCGATAATGCATTTTTATAATCAGAGTTCTCCAATCAATTCTAACAAAATTCATGATTTTGACATTCTTCGGCGTTTCTAACACGGATAAAATAATTGTTTCTATTTAAAAATGTAACTTTAGGCGTTTTTTTTTCAACTTCTTTAGGGTTAAATTTCTTGATAACTTTGAAAAGTGTCTGATACTCATTTCTACTGACACTAATACATCTTTTTAACTACCATCTTCACCATAATTTTGAATATCAATGTTTTTTAGACAAAATTCACTTGTCTGTTTATTTATTTTTTTATATCACTTTATTTGAATATCAAATTTTGTTTGTTTGTTTTTCTATTCAATCTCTGTTTGTCACACCAAATGCTTCTGTGTAACCTCTACGTATATTGATATGTACATGTGTTGTATGTGTTTATATCATGTGTGTCAATTCTTTTTTCTCGTATGCCGAAAAGCGTCGTTGGTAGCTATCTTGAAAAAAACGCTTGTCCTCCCGCTAACAATATGTCGAACCTGGGAGGGTCGACAGAAAAAACGATTCACACCGGTAATGCGGCGCGCAGCAACGCACAGGATCGCTTCTCTCCCTAAGCTTCATTCCAGACAGTTGAGTAAAGCTTTCTGAAGTACCCCCCTCCCCATGGACCCCTTGAGATTTTTTTTCTTTTCACGAAATTAATTATTTCTTACATATTTTCCTAGTACTACTTGTGCATTTATATTTTTTGCTTGAAAAATATTCATCTATGAAATGATAAGTTTCGAAAAAATGAAAATTATTTTGAATTTTGAAAAAAATCATATTTAACCATTTTTTTCACTTTATCTTGTTATTTTTAATGTTTTGCTCAATATCCCTCACTAGTTTCAAAAGTTTAATATTCAAGTTAGCTTTGCAAAAATTATTTAAGTTTTCGGAACACAAAATCTCAAGGGTGGGAGCACGTCAAAAAGTTTTTACTCATTTGTTGCAAACTTGTTTACAATTTGTTTGCATCCTCCCTTCTCGCAACTATTAAACTTTCAATAAACTCGGGCAAGTTGAAAAAAACAAACGGAAAAAATTGGAAAAAGATAAAAATTTTGAATTAAAACAAAAAAAAGAAGGAAAGAATGAAAAGAAATAGACAAAGAATAAAGTTGAAAAAAGAAAGAAGAAAAATGAAATCAAAAACAATTGAGAACGGAGAGTTGTTCAAGTTTGAGAAGGAAAATTGTCATGACGCTATTAACGCTCGATTGGCAATTGAACCGTCCAGTAAACGTCAGGCGGCTGTTAAAAAGAAAGTAAAAAAATAACCATTGAAGCTGAGCTACAAAGTCTAGCTATTTTTCCTTTTTTCTTTCTATTTTTCCCCATCGTGTCAGTCGGCTTGAACCAATGGGTGTATAAATAAACATTGTCCGAATTGGACTGGTCTAACATGGACATTGTCTGCGTGCGGAGGGCCCTCGACCGGCCAGAGGACAAGTGTTCTGCTTTGGAATCTAATTTCTATCTGAAAACTTAGTAACAAAATAACGAGTACAAGATAAATAAAAAGACAACACTGGCCTGCTTAGCATGAATGCTTACTCACGGGTCGCACGGTCGGATTCACGTCGTATTCAGTTTTGCAACCTCTTCGGAGTCGCAAAATTGGACGCAAAGTCCAACCTCGGTTTTGCCAACAATTAATCAGACCTGCGTCAATTTCATGTTCAATCAGCCACCGTCTGCGATGATGCCTCACGGCCGTTTTGCAAATCAGATAAAAACGATAAAAAAATTTTTTCTGTCATTTATTACACCAACTGTTGATGATGGAATGTTTTAATTTGTAATGGAATTTTTAAAACCTCGTACTGGCATTTTTTAAAGAATTACTGTCTCGGTACAAATTTCGATGAAAATAAACCTCGCCTTGAATTTTTTAGTTGAATTCCACGGTTTTATTCGCATTTTTTCCCTTTTTTTATATTGTTATTAAAATAAAAGAAAAACGTAAAGTAAAAATAAAAATGTTAAAAAAAAAAGTTTCATCAACTGGGAATCGATCACGTGTCCTTGAAATAAGTGTCTATTTTATCCACTGAGGTAAAATTGTCTTTTGATTTCAAAGTCTTTTCATGACATTTATTAAACATATTGTAATAATCTTGAAATTCAAAAAAAAAGTACTGTTTTGTTTAAAAAAGGGTTGTTCTATCAAATTCAGTTTTTATATTTTCAAAAATATGGAAAACGAATTTAAATAATTTAAAGAAAAACCAAAAAAAATAAGATGGAAATTCCAGAAAAACAGTTGTTGTAATCCTACAAGAATTTTTTCGTTTTTTAGTAATTCGCAAACCGTTCACCAGCTGGCGTCTCGCACGGTCTCACCTTTTTTCTTTTTTTCCACCACATTTTTGTCAACTTTTGCTTTTGTCCGTTATGAATAGACTTTGGGCACGTTTCAATTGATCGTCGGCTCTATTCTGTCGAGACAAAGACACCAAGCTGATTGCGAGCGTGTCTTTGTCTCGAATACGTTTTTCTTATTTAAGAACAAGTCTTAATTTTACATACCAAACACAATTCACAAACACGTTTTTTTCGACAAGTGGAGTGAAAAATATATGATTTACTTTTTGACTCGATGAAAAAAGTGCAATTGCAAGCAAAATTATCAGCCCCTTTCCTCCGAACTCGAAACTTATTTCTGGTTTAGTACTCGGCTCTGATACTTGACTATGAGTAATTGGTTTTCACACAATCGAAACATTTTTTTTTAATCTGTACCTTTTTTTTACAAATGTTAACAATATTTCTCAATGATTCGAGGAGTCAACGCGTTTCGAATGCACTTTTTTTTAAACCACAGCCGCCAATTTTCCGTCTGGGTAAATCTGAAATGCCGGTTCTATTTTGCTAATACGCGTAATTTTTTTTTTTTTTTTTTCAAATTCTGCATTGAGTTGAGAAAATTGTTCAGGCAACTCCTCATATGCTAACCGCGGTCGCAAAGTTGAAAGATTTCACTAGAGGAAAAATAATCTTCCAAAAAGAAATGTTCCCATATATTTCGTGGAAATATGAACTTTATTTTAAATTTTTATTGTAAAATTGATAACAGAATTTCATAAATAATATCATACGTAAAAAATAACAATAATAAAAACGTAACAAATGTCATAATGAGGACAATTCCAGTTTTTTGAAAAATTTACTCAATGGAGTAGTGTCAAAGAGGTACAATCTTTCACTTCGAGGGCGGGGGTTCGATCCCAGCCACTTCAAATTTTTTTTTATCCATAAATCTCCCTCGTTTAAACTAAATCGTGTAGAAAATTAAAATTAAAATAAATTTCTCGAGTTGGGCTTATAAATAGACGTCCATGACGTCGATTGACAATACTTATAAACAATAGTATAGGTCATGCGGAGATCAATTCGATCAAGTTGCTTCAATTCGTTAACACCAACACTCTTCGATCAGAATTTTATTAATAATAAATGTTTAATAATAACTTACTCCCGGACTGTTTTTTAATTTTAACTAATGAATCATCAATTAGTCAAATTTTAATATAACGACAAAATTTCATCGATGTAAACTGACGGGATATAAAAAATAAAACAGTGAGGTACAAAATTTGCAAACGTGACAAAAATGATATGAAAAATGCAAAACACGCAGGAATAATTATGAGGTACACATTTTTTTCCCAAACTCAACCGAGTTTGTAAAGTTTCAGTTTTATTTTTATTCTCACCCCCGCCCCCCCCCTTGCGGCATGAAAATGCAATTGCACTTCTCCTGTCTGTCGAAGTGACAATTTTTTTGAAAAATATCCGACGAAAAAATTGTACGCTGAATTTATGCGCGCAACTCTCGACTCGTTTCATCTTTTGATTCTTTCTCTTTCGCTCAGACGATCAATGACGCGGAGCCCGACTTACTACTCGTTCGATCAATATCAGATTGCATTTGAGATAAAAAAAGGACATAAAATGAAGTAAAAAAAATAGCAAGAAGAAGAGTTGAAGCGAAGGAAGAGATTGAAATAATGGAGTTAACAGCGAGATGATTAGACAATGAGGAATAAAAAGTTGAATGAAGAAATAAGGGGCTTTTCTAGCGACGAACAGTCTTGCCAATCAGTACAGCGTTGAGGTGTGGGGTGGTTGACATATAGCAATGTGAAGAATGCATGCGTCGCACGCTAAGAATTAGATTTAGGTCCACAACGTGCGCTTCTCATTTTTTATCTTGCTCTTCCTTTCTATCTTTATCCTACGTTCGGAGGTATCCTCTTTTTACGACAGCCACTACTATTAGACAACTTGCCTGTTACAAACAAAACGCTCACTTTTCACGCAAATCAATCGCCATGCTTATACTTACTTCAACATGCTTCCCTTTTCTTTTTTGCTAGACTCAATTTTCTTGTCACTTTTCCCGGGCAAAAATAAACACACGTGTCATTTATCTTGCATATGTGATATTTATGCAACATATATGATATTCCAACATGTATCAAATATTTATAGCATTTTGCAATTATAAATGCAGCCATCCATGCATTATATAATGTCATTCTTGCTGTACATATGATGATATGTATAACATTTGCATATATATACATCATTATATATAAATGCATATGTGATTGCATATATGGGTTCATATCTGTGGCTGTTGATGAAAAATCATTAAGGTCCACTTATACATATACTTAATTGGTTTTTTCTTCGAGCTACACGTGTAATGCATCTATGAATCCATATATGGATACGTATATAAATATATTGGTACATATATTATTATGTAATTACATATGTAAATTATACGTAAGGATTCATATAAAATTTTTGCCTGGGATTGTTTTTTTTTTTTCAACGTTAAATTATTCGGCAATAACAAACTTGACGATGAAAATTCCGGCTGTTTTATAATTCAATCAGCTAAAGTTCACAACATATGAAAAATTACAATTTTGTTTGTAAAACTTGTTTTATTACAAAAATAAAACACTTGCATCGAACAAAACATCATGTCCGCATAATATGAGAAAAGTTTGGAATTTGAATTGAAGATTTAACTGAAAATCCGTAAACTCGAAATTCAATTGTAAGTGTAAATTAAAAAAAAAAAAACGAAAGAGTAAAATTATAATATTGATTTTTCGAAAATATTAGTTGTCACTTTTTTGTTATCTAAACTGACTCGCTAATTAACAATAACAAATTTTGCCATTTTGGAGTGGAGAAAAATCAATAATTGTGAAACTCTCAATCAGACGTGTGAAATTCATTATGAAATTCGTAGAAATTGTTTTAAACAATTAACTCCCAGCGAGCTTATCAAAAGTAAAAGCAAATTTCAAAATTGAAACCTGATTTTTGAAAATTTAATTTTGCAAAACTTGATTCATCATAAAATGAATTTAAAATTTCCCCCTTTTTTGTTCTGTACTAACCGAACTTGATTGACGATAAAATTTTGCACAATTCAGAAGAACAACAAAACATTTTCGTAACTCATAAATAAATCTGTAAAGTCTCAAATTTAAAAGTTCAAAGTTGAAATTTGATCGGGCAAAAATTATAAAAGCAACAATTGAATTTTTGTTTCCAAACGGAACTCGATTGACAATGAAATTGTTCCTAATTGAATAAGAGGAAAGTTGAAAAACCGTGACGCTTCATTTCTGGAAAACTGGAAAAACGGAGAAATACAATTACTATCATATTTTTTTTTTTTACAAACAGAAAGCTCTGATTGACAATTATAAAAATTTTCCCAACATGCATATAGAAATCGATAACAAGCTTGGCCTGCAATTAAATCTAGCTGCAAGTGGGCATCGTCACGAACTAATACAATTTTTTCCAACAGATCACCGTTATTGATCTGTTTTACATCGGCAATGTATAATTAAATAATGGTACCCTCGACTAATTAAATCTCCAGGGTTATTTTACGTACGGAAAAACAATTTACAAACAAAATGACAGTCAGATTCAATTTCATCTATAATTTTTAGTTATCACATTCATTTTACAGTGAAAAATTAAAAATAACGGCCATTTTATTAAAAAAAAAAAAAAAAAACAGATTTCAATATAACAAT
>JAAMPD010003157.1:0-11124 GCA_025266255.1 Trissolcus basalis
TTTAGAAATTATAAAAAATATCATTTCAATGAAAATAAATCGAATAAAAATATTGTCTTTAATATTTTTTAAACAAAATAATGTTAGATTGTTTGTAAACACGAATAACCTTGGACAAACGGTCAAAATTGTTTTATCTTCATATTATTTTGAATTTTGACACAAATAACCTTGAGATATTTTGAAAAACATAAGTTTTTGTTTACACAAAATAATGTTTATTTTTTTTTATACAAAATAATTTTTTTTGAAGTTGATAAATCATGTACTGAAACTTTCGAATTCATTTTTCTGTAAACTTCCAGTCCCTTAAACGTATCCCTTGGAGTTTTCGACTACACAAAAGCAACGGAATTTTTCCGAACCAGTTTCTTGGAATGGTTCAGGTAATGACTCGTTCGGAAAAAGCAACGAGTTCCGGCATTGTTGACGCCACAATCGGCGATGCCATTGTCTATTCTGGCGAGCCCCGAAAGTTGATCAAACTTCGCCTAGTTTGGCAGTTGTGAAAAATGGCGTCTATATGGAATCGAGTATTCGGGAATGTCACTGGCCATGGAACAGGTCAATGGTGACAAAACATTCGTAGAAAAAAAATGTCAAGAAGCCACCGACTAAATTTATATATTTTTTTAAAAAGAAATTATACAAAATCATTCGTAACTTTACCTCAAATTGTATACCATAGAGAAGGTTAAATACAGTGTAAATAAAAAAAATAAAAAACATAAACAAACGAAATTAAAAAAAAAAAAAAAAATTTAATAGAGAGAAAAATGAAAACGAAAATATCAATTTGTGGATATAAACAGAAAATGTAAACGAATATGAAAATGGATTTGGGGGAAAAAAACGAACAGAGAATGAAAACAAAACAAAAAAGCAAAAAATGGGCAATTTGCAGATGTAAACAAAAAAACGTAAACATGAAAGTTGATAAATTTGGAAAATGTAAAAATAAGTTTGTATTTTAGCGTTGTACCTGGAACAGAGGCCAAATTTATCCGAGCAGGTATGACTCTGTAAATGCAACGACGAAGGGAGGGGGGCAAGAGAAGCCCGGAGAAACCGAATGGCAGGGAGAAAGTAATGTTGGCGTCGACCGATATTGAATTGCACAAGCAAGTTCAAGTTACGAACACACACACAATCGGGCCTTATTAATTAATTCGACGAGGTAATTGAATGAGAGCGAGATGCTTATTGCTTTTAATTTCGCCGACTTTGGAGTGTTCAATTGGCTCTCGGGGTCACGAAATTTATGATTTCGTCGTGGGATCAGCGGCCAATTGAAACGAAGGAAATGGTTGCAAATTGTTCAGCCCACGAGTTTCAATTGTCTTACCAACTTTTGCAACTGATCGTTTCAACTTAAAGAAAATCAAGTGATGGACAAGAGGAGAAAAACAAATTTTTCATTACGCGCATGCGTACTTGAAAGCAAACAAAACCAAAACGAGTTGAAACAAGTTCGCATTGGAAGGTGGAAAAGTTGCATTGGTAACGAACGAAGTGGAAGTCAAGGTTACTTTATTTCGAAAAACGGATAAACGAGCAACAATTTTGGAGGTTAGAAGAGGCATTTGTCGAGCTCAGTGTTGAGCGAACGGTTGCGGTACATGCCGGCACGTGCGAGCTCGTTGCTGAAAGTGCAATCTCGCGGGAAATATGTCGTGGGTACTGTGTGCACCGTCGGTGAATACCATCCGTAATCCATCGAGGTGCTCCTGTAACACGGATGGGGCGCTTGACCTTCTTCTTCCCGATAACCTCTGGTTATGCCTGAAAGTAAAAGTGAAACAGAATCAGAACTTGAGATTAAATATCAAGATTTATTATATAACTTTCACTTCAACACAAACCTAAAAACCTCAACCAAGTGGTCGTCTCAAAATGAAAGTTATCGTTTTCTAACCTAAAAAAACTTAGATTATAGATATAACAAAACCAATTTCATAGTATTAAGTTTAACAACACTAACATTACCTAAAATAATAGTTTTTAAGTACTAATACAAAGAAAACACAACCTACATAATTTTAGGTTTTGTTTTCTTGTTAAAAACTTAAAGATAGAATTAGCGAATGTATGTTTATATATATTTTAAACATATAGTGCACATATATGTTGAAATAATATATATAAATAAACATTGAGAAGTGCGTTAAGAGCATTTTCCTACCCTTGTGATAAAAAACAATTATATGAAATGTTATTTTTACATATAACATCTATATTTCGATAATAAAGAGGTAAGTACATTTTACACTTTTTGTATCACCAGAATATAAATTATATATTATATAAAATATATAATTTATATGACTGGTGTAATTAAGATAGGTTAAAACTATAATTTCTATGACTAATTTAGATACGTCTTGCGCGTATAAGCAAAAAAGTTAGAAATTATAGACATAAGGCGACATTTTTGTTGCAACTAAAATAGTGTGCAGTAATAAAAATGTTGTAATAAAATCATAAATATAGTATGAGCTTAGTCGTGGCAATTTGTACAGAAGGGGGAACACTTTTCCCATTTGTATTATATAACGAGATGTTATAAGAACAGGATCCGCGTGCAACAGATATCTATACTTAGTCTGATCATGTGTGGGAAAGAACTAATTAAGTTTAGCGGATTGAACTATACTTGAACACTGTAAAAGGTCTGCTACGCGAATCGGATTAGAGGAAATGAATTTTGAATGCTCCGCTAGCGAAATCGCATTATTCTAATTTGCCTCCTCTTTCCTTCGATTTGTACAAAACGATCAACTTTTTCGAAATCCAAACTACATCTTTGCTTTTGTTTTTCATCTTTTTCATCTTCTGCAGCGCGTTTTTTANCTTCATTTTCCTGTCATTATTTTGTTACAACTTTTCTCGAGTCATCATTTTTTGTCACGAGTTTTTTTTTTTTTCTTGTTCAAAAAGTAATAACAGACATTTATTCAATCACCGTCGCAGCAACTGCACAAAGCCCAGAATCTTGGAAATTATTTTCATTTCCGTTTAATTTGAGCACCTTAAATTAGGCCGACCTGAGAATACTTGTTTTAGTATAATCTCGCACGCTCGACCGGATTTCGTTCCAAATCTCATCTCACCTCGCAGCCGCAATTAATAACAAACGCTGACATTTTGTTTTTGTTTTGTTTTGTTTTTTTTTCGGTAGAGGTCAAAGATCGTAAACAAACTGTGTTTACCTGGGTACATAAATCGAAATGGCAAATGGCAGGTCCGATAAATGTTGTCGGTTCGAAGTTTCGCCCAATCAGGCTGTTCCTTTGCGGCGTTTTCACTCATCTTGGAGAATTTGACGACTTCCTTACATCCTCGACTCGCGTTGTTTCGTCGCCATGGTTACCGCCGAGAGATCAAGTACCAGGGTGTGCAAGTATTTTCATTAGGGAAGATGATACGACGGGGTCGAAAGGTCATTGATGTAAACATACACTTTGTTTACACCTTTCCCCTTTTCACGGGAAAAATTATTTTCGAAAAATTGATGTTTGTTTACAAGTTATTGACGAGTATAGAATAGTTAAAAATTTTTGGTTTGTTTATTTATTTTGTTCTTTTTTTTTGGAATAATATTTGAAAGTCAACAGGTTGATTATGAAAATAAATTATTTTTTAGAAATTGTTTAACAACAAATTTGAGTTTCGAATTTTTGTTGTTTTTTTTTGTTTGTTTATTTTATTGAAGAACATTCGAAGGTCAGAAATGAAAACTGGTGTTTTCTTTTTGTTTTGTTTTGAAGAGCAAAAAATCGAAGTATGAAAATTTGATTTGAATATTTCAAGGACGAATAAATAAATAATGGAAATAAATGTTGTATTGGAATAGTTTGAGGTAGTAATAATTGATGGCAATAAAATATAATGGCGATATAAAAAAAATGAATGAAAATTTTATTTCGACGATAAGATTGGTTATTGTAAATAAATTGTTAAAAGAGTCAACAGTGTTTTGACCTTGCACGAACGTGCACACGAGACTCGTTCAAAAGTCTTAAGTTTATTGATTTGCAGAATGATTAAAACAACTCGCTAGAGAACGATATCGCCGGTTTTTCTCGCTGTTTTCATGGAACTCGGATATTCCTCGTGAATTTTCACTTTTTTGTATCACAGGAATGCCGGAAACGCCCGACTTTTTTGCGGAAATGCTCGGCGCGACGCTGGTTGGCCGTATCGTTAAAGATTTTTGCAAAAAAAACTTGCTATCGACTTGAAAAATAAGGTTAATCAACTTTCTTGCTTCGAAAAATATAAACAATAAATTAAAAAATTTTAAAAATATCAACTTGTTTGTTTTGTTTTTATACAAAAAAGGATTATAAAATTCTGAGAAACTACCAAAACAAATAAACAATAAAAACAAACAAAAAAAAGTTGCAAAATAGTAGTTTTACAAAATTTTGAGTAATTTAAATTTAGTATTGAAAGTAGAAAAAATTAATTGGTAAGAGAAGATTTTTTCTACAAAAAAATTAGATTTGTTTCCTTTTTTTCTATTAATGCCATCTGTCGGCAAGGTAGATAACTCCAGGTTATTGTTGATAGATTCCTACATTACCGACGGGTGGTAAGAAAGTAACCAAAACAAGATAGTAGAAAAATCTGAAGAACATAACCTCAAAAATGCAATCGGATAATTTTAATTCGTGAAAATTGTAGTTTATCGCAATTGTCCGGGACAATAATCAAGAATTTTAACAACTATCTGTTCCAAAGGTCAGTATAGGTTACAAATTTTGTTATTCAATCTTCTCTTTTCAATTCGAACACTACAATTTTGGTATTTTGTCTCTGTAAAAATTTAAAAACAAATCAGTCAAAACAATACAAACAAAAATGAAAAAAAAAACATTATTATTATCATGTCATCATTACATAACATTATTACAAAAATAGAATAAACAGGAATACAAAATGAAATATGACAAAGGCAGAATATAATTGAGATAATAACATTTTATTGGATAAATTAAAACATAAGAGATATTTTCAGATTGTGAAAGATGTGGCCGTTGGTGCAGCTTTATATTCGACGTTCGCCCCAGGTGTTGTTGCCTGTCGCCATGGTCTTTGGTTTTTTGGGCTACAAGATAGAGGGCTGGTTGTCAAGCAAATACACGCCCCCGACCAAACCCATCAAGGAACAACGTGACGAACGGTTCCTGGAGCGGGTCAACGAACTCACAGCCGAAGTTCCGAGCAAACCGAAACACAATCCCCTGGAAGTGAACCTCTCGCCCTCGCTGACGTGACACAAATTTGTTTTCTGTTAGAACGACGAACTTGTAAATAGAATCGCGATTGTGATTATTTATTTTGTATCTAAACATTGTGTTGCTGAAAAAACAAAAGCGCAAGCGAAATAAAGTTGCTTATCGAGTTACTAGTTCTAGTCTCTATCATTGGGGCCTGCTGATACCCCACATAAAAAAGATAAGCCATTCATGACAAGCAATTTGTATCAAGAACTTTTTCAAGATCTTTTTCAGATTCTTTTTCTCGATTATAATATCCGTTTGTATATCTTTTGTTCTATTTTTATATCATTGTATTTGTTGGAGTAGGTTTTATTTTTTTTTCTTTTGGTTTCTCATTAATCTTTCACTGTGAATTTGTAGATGCAGATGTGGTTGTATGTCTCCCCAGGTCTCAGCACAGTGTTGGGAAAGTTTTCCTGAAATATTTGAAACTGAATTTAGAACCTCGATGGAAACAATGATGGAATTTTCGAAAAAAAATTAGAAGAAATTAATTTTTTTACACGCAGAAAAAACATTTATGAATTATTAAACTTATCAATAAAATTACTATAACTTATTGTAATGAAGATACGTGATGTAGCTTTTGACAAATTTAAATATAATTTTTTAATCATTTTTACAACATGATGTTGTAAATTTTACTGTAATTATAATAAAAAATCTAATAAGTTTAAAGGATAATTTACAAGATGTGTAAGATATGTCTGGGTTACAATATGTTATAGTAATTTTTATAACATGTTTTTTCTCCGTGTAGGTTTTTCAATACTTGGTTGGTCTCTCGAGCACTTAAAAAGGTTTGAAAAAAAATTGCTGAATTTTAGATTTGCAAACAAGATCTAACCTTGAGGTAGGATCCATAATATTTGGTGACATACGGGCTGTCGCACTGCGACAGCACCATGATCTCCTGCTGGATATCTTCGATCTCATCTTCGGCCTCCTCAAGATCAATGATCTTGATGGCGACAACTTGTTGCGTCCTATTGTCGATGCCTTTGAACACCTCGCCGAAGCTACCTTTTCCGATCCGCTCCTGTTTTGTAAATATCAGCTCGGGGTCAACCTTCTGAAACGCAAGAAAAAAAATCAAAATTAACATTGCCAGTTATATTTTCATTATTTTCGTCGTCATTAACACCTTCCCTTTGCCGCTTTTGCGTTTATTCATGCTTTGTTTGTCAGTGCAGCTTAATCCGCGATTAAAATTCCATCCTAAAATTCAATATTTCAGCATCAAGTTCACCTTGGCCGAGCGCGACAATCGAACCGAAATAACCGCTCGTGTGCACTTTTTTTTTCATTTATTTCTTCTTTTTTTTTAATATTTCTTTTGCAACTTGTTAACCGTTTCTCTTTTGCAGATGCACTCGAGATGCTGATTTTAATGTCAGATTTCGCTTTTTTTCGTTCCCGCATTAAAGAAATTGTGAAAGATTTCTGCCGTAAATAATTATACGCGGCGCAATTTAGTTCCCTATGAAAATGATGCTCTATGTAATTTCACATTTCTGATAATAAACAACCACGGTTGTTTTTCAATTTAATTTTAGGCGGACAAAAATTGTCGATGAGGAAAAAAGAAATTACAATAAAAGAAATAAGGAAAGATATAGAAATTTTCTTATAACAGTATACACGGTTGTAATTTATTTACGATTATCCTACATTTAATATCGTCGGTTGAAATGCAACAAAAACGAATGTTATAATAAAAAAAAAAGAGGCTATAAGCACAAAGTTTTGCGCCGCGTGTTTATACTTGTGTGCGGCGTAACTGTTTTGTAACAAAAAGGCAAAACAAAATGGATACGCGCGCATTGCGGAATTTATCGCTTTGCGTAAGACTCGAAGCGACTGTTCGATCACAGGCGAGGTATGGGTGTATGCTTATTGTGAACTGTCTTTGTTAAAACGCTCGTGTGGGTATTTTTTTTTTTTTTTTGACGAAATCCCATTTACAAGGATCAATGGCCTTTTGTCAACTGTCATTACCTTTTGTCCCCGACAACATAAACTTTCAGTTGTTTTTCATCATCCGCTCTTATCCAATCGATTTCGTCGGCGCTTGCATCCCACACCAAGTTTCGAGATATGAAAACATTGCGGTCCAAAATTTGCGAATCAATGTTTCTGATTGGTCGGCGGTATTCAAATTGACAATCGTTCATGATTGCAGGATAATCCGATTCGTGACGGATCGTCCAGCCGGTAATATGATCACGATCGCGGTAAACAAGGAAGCAATGCAAATTGAAATAATATAATGGCTGACAGCTGTCGTGCATTGTGAGCTGCACTTTGGCGGCTATAACGACAACCGTTATACCGTCGATCCGAGATGACCGGCGTACCACATAACTTCCGTTTCATTCTCATCTCCTCTGCTAAATCCCAACGACAAATCCTACCCGGATCGTTTTCGTATACAAACCATTAATTGTAATTAAATACAAACATGACCTTCGTTATTGCACGAACAAATTAAAAAAATCTTTGCTGAAGCTATTATCGTTTTGTGAACAACGAGAAAAACAACAGAAACAAAAGAAATAAACAAAAAGAAAAATTATGTTTATAAACAAAACCAATAGGTTCATAAAGTTAACACGACCTTCGCAATGTTATATAAACAAACAAAAACTATCTTTGTTCAGAGTAACTATTATTTTTTTATAAAAACAAAACAAAAAATCAATTGTCTGTGTCAATTTAGGTTGATAAACAAACAAGTAACCCCATAAAATCGTTACGACTTTTGCAATGTAATATAAACAAACAAAACCATTTTTGTTTACAGTAACTATTATCTTCATATTATCGCAAAAATAAACCAAAAGAACGAAACAAAAATCAATTGTTTCTATCAATTTAAGTTGATAAACAAACAAGTAACTCCATAAAATTAATACGAATTTTGCAATGTAATATAAACAAACAAAACCTTTTGTTTACAGTAACTATCATCTCCATATTACCGAAAAGAAAAACAACTTTGTTAACATCACAAATTGCATTTATAAACAATCAAGAAACCACGATCAAAACAAATACGACCTTGTCAGTCATAAGATCAAATAAGAATTGTCTTTGTTTTGCAAACATCATCATTCCGTAAATCATTCTGTAAAAGAAATGAAATTTTCTATAGAAAAGAAAACTGAATGGAAAGAAAAATAAATTTGTTTACACCAAAGCTGGACGTTTCTCCGTTTCTTTATTTGATTGTTCGTCGTTGTGGTTTGATTTTGTTTATGTCGGGGCAGAAATAATTGTTTGCAAGATGGGGGGACTTACTGATGGTGCGGTGTTGCGTGGGGCCCCACTCCTGGCGTATTGCAGGGACGAGGTTTTAAGATTGGCGGCTGATAGGGGCCTGTGGCTCTCGCGTCTAGAGGGGGGCGGCGGCGGGTGGGAAAGTGGCCTGCCCGCGTTCCTGTGATGCTGCGGGGCCTGATACGGGCCCCACGACTGGCGCGCCACGTATCCGACGTATCCGCCAGAAATAAACTGTGCCGAGCCGTTCAGGTGTGGCGGTGCCATCACGGCCGTTTGCTGCGGCTGACCTCCGTTGCGCATTTTTTCTTCTCTTTCCTCGTTCACGTTTTCTTCCCTCGCAACCGCTCACATTTTCCCCCACTCCCCTATCGAGATTCTACCCCCTCGTTGACGGTGCAGATTTTCACGTCAGACCCATCGGTTTTGTCTCATTCTAGACCAGCGGTCAAAATAAACAAAGAACAAAAATGAGATCTCACATTTTCGTTGAATACCAACAACAAATGGGAAAATGCAGTCTTGATGTTTATCGACACACAAAAGTGCCGGCGAATTCCCCGGCCTGATATGATTGATGTTTGTGGGTCCGTGCGTTACCCTTAATTATGCTGTTTTCACGGTCCGCGAGAAACAATAGGTGCAAACAAAGGAGAACGCGGCTCCGGATTGCGAGCGCCGCT
Source organism: Trissolcus basalis (assembly GCA_025266255.1). Taxonomy (NCBI): domain Eukaryota; kingdom Metazoa; phylum Arthropoda; class Insecta; order Hymenoptera; family Scelionidae; genus Trissolcus; species Trissolcus basalis. The sequence goes on from JAAMPD010003157.1 coordinate 9,248, forward strand.
GAATATTCATCAAGGTGAGTGCAGTCCAGTTCTTATGCACGATTCGAGTCACGATCCATCGACAATCGCGCGATCGCACGTCCAGCCGAGCCTTCTCCCTAACCCCAGGTCATTTCTGCAAACCAAACTTGCAGTGTAAACTTCAATCCGATCCAATCCGGCTGATTAAAAATCGAACGAAAATCCCAAGCGGAGATGAGATCCCATCTTCTTTTTTTCGTTTCGTGATGCCAACAAAAGAAAACCATCGAAAATGATGAACAATTTCAGCAAAGTAGAAAAAAAAAAGAAAAATCTTCTGTTTCTAGAATGATGACTTGAAGAGCCGTTTCGTGGGGTCAGAACGATGGGAATTAATTTGTGGGACGTGAAAACGTTTGAGGACTGTGATTTAAGAGATTTGCATTGCCATTTAGTGGCGAGTATATCCCGTTATGCATTTTTTCTATCAGACTCTCGTTTTCGGCTGGAGTTACAAAATGCTACGAAATAGTGAAAACGTGGGAAACACCAACAAACCGACACACTACAATAACTTGAGGGAAGACCTTTATCTACCATTTCCGTTGCGGTGGCTCATATTTCTCTAACGTCACGTGTGTTTACAAAATACCGATGTGTTTTGGTTTTTCTCAGCAAAGATGAACGATAAATCTGCCCGCGAATTGCAATAACCAGTTAAGAGTATAGCGAAATGCATTTGTGATTAACTGGTCGGGTGCAATTTACAACGGATATTATTTACACCTCGCATTTGTAAATATCAAAATATACAAAAGCCAAACAATTCGCACGTAGAACAGTACCGAGAAACGAAAGTCTAAAAATATATGAACAATGTCAATGTGAATGCCGAAAGAAATCCCGAACGATGTTAATGTTTACACAAAAGAAAATGTAAACAATAACAACTCTGACAAAATAAACAAAGTGATTGTTTGCGGTGTAAAATGTGAAACGCGGGGTGTAACTTGGAAATATTTCCAAGAGAAAATAAATAAACATGAGGAGCAAAAGGGAGATGCAAAAAACTGGTCCAACATTTTGGTGTTAGCGTTATAGAGTTGGATTTCGATGACGTACAAAAGAACGACGAGGAAGAGGATGCGAGTGTCTCATTACTTGCAGTTCTTACGATTTGCAACGCTTGAACAATTTTCAAGGTGACGGTTTCCGCTACAAAAGGCGCATTATCGAGTTCGGTGCGTTTCTTGCACTCGATGTAATCGAACGAAACGGCGCAAAAAGGAGACAACCGCGCGTCATAATCCGCTCGGTTGCCAGCGCGGGGAACAAATTCGTGACAATGTCCCGAGGTTTGCACTACTCTCCTCTTAAGATGAAAAGTGTTGTGAGTGTTATTGCGAATGGCCGCTCGCGACGGTCCATAAAAGTTGGCGGTGACACGTATCCAGATAATGCGGTGCTTTCGCATCCGCCTACGCGTCACGATTAACAATTAACGATCGGTTAAAGGCTGGCTGGCACTTTGCAGATACGTCTCTCTACGTGATTCGACTTCGTGCAAGACTTACAATCGTGACGAGTAACGGGCTTTAGGATGATTGCAAATTTTTGAAATTGAACAGAACGTTTTAATTTAGGAAAGGAAAGGATATACAATAATAATCGAAATAAAATTTTTCTATGTTTCGAAATAACAAAAACGAAAGTCATAATTTAATATAAAAATAAAGGTCAACCCCTCACGGATGACAATATAAACAACAAAGTATAGTTTCAACTATAGTCCTTATTCTCCTTATTGCCGCTTTTTATAAATTTTATATATACAAAATATATTTTAGTCTATATTTTACAGGTATGTTATAATAAAATTTTCGTCCGTGAAGGACAAATTAAGCAGATGAAAATTA
>JAAMPD010003158.1:0-11129 GCA_025266255.1 Trissolcus basalis
TTAAATTTTTTTTTGAATTCTTAAAATTGGCCAATGAAATTTTTTTTCTATATTTTAAAAAATTTTCGATAAAAAAATTGTTGATATTTTTTAAAATCAAAATTTTCCTAATTCAAAACTTTTTTTAAACTAAAACATTTTTTTAGCTTAAATTAATGGTTGAAATTACACTGTGTTTGTTTTTACAAAATATGTTAATTACAGTATGTTCACTGTGTTTGATTTTACTGTGTCTGTTTCCAATTGTCATTACGCTTCGTGTTTGTTTTTACAGTGTGCGTTTATCACCCGCCCATACTAATTTGTTTATCAGACAAACATTGAGACATTGAGGTGTTAAAAAAAGATATTTTTCAATTCATTTATTTCTGAATGTTTCATCCAAATATTTTTGTACATAATTTGTTCATTCCCAATCGATTAACAAATACTTCAAGTTTGAAAAAGTTTATCAACGTCGATTAATTTTAAAATTTTTTCGTTTACAAATAAAAAAAAATTACTATAAACGATGTTTTTTTATAGAAATTTTATGATTAATGATGTGAAATTACTACTTAATATGTATTCTATCACAAAGTCTCCCTCGCTTGGCTAACATTTATCGTCCTTTCTTGTACGATTTGTTGATAAATTGTTAATTTTTCTTATAAAATATATAATAAGTACCGTCAGTTTTACAGACACTAAATAAACGTCGACAAACAATCTAAGAGTCCGCTCTTTAGGTCAATATTTGTGCAACTTATGAGGCTCATCTTGGAAAACCAACAAAAACAAAACGAAATCCAAATCAATGGATTTCTTTTACTTTTTCGTTTCAATATTTCAACATTCAAGACGCCCATACATTTGTAACAAAGAACACGCGCTTTAAATAACAGAGAGCTTTTCACTTTGTTGAAAAACAAAACGTTCAAAACAGACGATGGAGTTATCAAAAATGCAATTTTCCTCTAAACGTCAAGTTCGATAACAGTTATGTGGGATAACTTTAGAACGCATAATATTAATTCCAATGAATCTCATCAACAGCGTGCTGATAAAAAAAAACGCTCGATTACAATCACTTCGTTTAATAGTTATTATTAATCGTTTGAAGGCAGAGCTTTCGTTTTGAAAAAGTTGATGGACGTAACTTATACAAACACAATTTTCATATCAGTTTTGGCGTTCCTACATAGATGTGCGCGATAAAATTTACATCTCTATCATGTGGCTGCCTCTATTCCTACGTCAGTCTTCGCGATAATGTCTAATTAAAACGAACCACTAATCTACGTTTAAAAAAATAAAATAAAAAACAAAAAGTGAACGAACCTACTTACAGAAAGACAAAAAAAAACGAAATACTAAATAACACAAAAATGCTCGCACCAATAAATTAAATTCCAAACGCATACTCGTACGGTTAAATTGAGCAATTGATACTTAAGATGAAATCATCATACGAAAATACTCGGTTTTCTGTGATACAGATGATAAAAGAGGACATCGAAGAACGAATCAAAGTGAGCCTCGGCCACTTTTATCGGCCACGACTTATTTACAATTGAAACAAACAAAACATAAATCTTGCAAATCAAACGGACGACTGCTTTTGCATTCCCTGACCGACCTATTGTCTTTACTCGCAGTATTCTGAAATTGACTAAGATCCATCTCAATGAGATACAATCAACAAAAAAAAGAAAAAGAAACCAAAAAAATTGTAAGGTAAACGTACCTAATTCGGTTAAAGCGCCTCTATTTACGTTACGTTTTTTAAATGTTTTGAATTGACTTAGAAATTGAAGACTGTGTGAATCATTTTATTAAAATTAATGGAAAACCAACACCTGATCTTCGCGCATTTCAGATGATTAAATAATCATCCAAAATAAGAATCAATTATAAAACAAACTCAACACAAAGGTCTACTATAACCGAATCAGGTACGTCCATCTTATTACAACAGTTGTACGTGAACTGTGAATTATGACAAAAAGATATGTTAGAGCAAGAATCGTTGTTTGTTGGTGTGGGCGTGTTTGACAACAGTTGCAGTCTCGATGATGAGAGCGTCCAGGATGGCAAGTGTGAGTTCATTTTTGACAGTGAGCTCGTCGTGTTGAAATTTGGTCCACTCGTCCTCCTCAGCCTGGGCCTCCCTGGCCAGCAGCTCGTCCACCCGATCCCTTCGTTTCCTGCTCCATCGCATCACCATGTTCTCACGTTGCAATTTGGTTTTGAACCCGAAGAGCAGCGCCACTTCCTTGTTCACGTACTCGTGCAGCTGCTCGACGTTCTTCGGCCTCTTGATCGTCGCCTTGGTGTGCACATCTGGCTTCGTCCAACTCGGTCCGGGCTTCTCGCAGTCGGACTGGTCGACCTTGCCGATGATCTCCTTGCACAGGTCGAATAAAAAGCTGTTATAGATACGTCGGTCACGCTTTGCCACCACATCGTTGGTGTCGTCCTGACACAACTCGGCGGGTACTTCGAGGTCGGCGATGTCTACTCCGTTCTGCTTCGCCTCGAAGATTATGCGAGTCGCCTTCTCGGTGAATTTGGTCAGTTCTTCGATGTTCGAGGGAACGACAGCGGTTGGCACGCAGATCGCGCTTGTTGTCGTTGTTTTGCTGGTCGTTGTTGTGGTTGTTGTTGTTAGAGCACCGGCGCTACCTGATGGAGTGTACGGGGGCGGCGGCTTGTTAGGAATCTCGCGGACGTAGTATGATACTTCCGCAGCTTCGAGCTTCTTAATCTGTGAATCAAGATTTACATTTAGTTTATGAAATGCAGTTTTGAGAAGCAAATTTGAATGTAGTTTTCAAAATTCGGGTTTTCAAGGTGTAATTTTAAATGTAGGTTTTGAAATTTAATTGTAAGACGTAAAGTGAAATTATAGTTTTTACAATTAAATTTCAAAAATCAAATTTCAATTCACATCTTGAAATTAAATTTTTTAAAAACTATAGTTTCACTTGACATCTTAAATTAAATTTCAAAAACTACATTTCATAAAGTATCTCTCAAAAACGACGTTTTAAAAAAATAAAACATATCGATTTGCATCTTGAAAATAAATGTTAAAAACTATAATTTCACTTTACGTAAAGTGAAATTATAGTTTTTATAATCTAGTTTCAAGATACAAATTGAAATAGTAATTTTTGGAATGTAGTTTATGAGATGAGGTTTTGAAAATTTATAATGTTAAAATACAAATTGAAATTATAGTTTTTAATATTCAGTTTTAAGAAGAAAATGGAAATTGTAGGTTGTGTTAATAAAATTTGTACGTCTCCGATTGTAAGTTTCGATTTTGTGATTGATGATTCATTTTTGATTGTAAAATTACCTCGAGTTCGATTTGTAGTTGCTCTATTCTCAACAATTTGGCTTCTAACTCGGCGACTTCGAGACCAGGCTGCTCCAACGATGCTGCGAAACAAATACAAATTTGATTATTTCAAATGACAAGCTCAAAAAGACATTCATTTTTATACTAAAATTTTATGTTAAACAATTATTGAACAATATATTGAAAATCAGAATAATTTATATTTTTTTAAACAATCTGTGACAATTTTCGTTTTAATCAGATGAATCGCGCCAAAGTTCTATTTCTCTAACAAAACAAAAATTTTGTTCTCAGATAAACGCATCAGAAATTCAAAAGTAATACCGTTTATTTTAACAAGTTTTTGAATATCAAAATATAATATTTTCAATTACGATTCTAACAGAAACATCATAAAATCATTTTCTCAAACACCAAACATCTTTTCTCCTTCATAGAAAAGAAAGACCCCTTAATGAAGTTCCAATACTTGAGACTTTTATTATTTTTACAAAAATCTGTCTGTCGAAGATTAAAATATTGACTAGATTCTCTCTTCTATCCTCTCTCCTTTAGTTCATTCAAAAAATACCAACAACATCTTCAAACTCTAGCCAACAATCACACCATTTGTCTTCATAGTTAGTTATCATCCCAATCTTCATCTCAATTGAAATACAAATTTCTGGCGAACAAAAGACTACCTTTGAGCTTGTCAATCATGAGCTCAAGATTTCTCTCGGAAGTGGAAACAAGTCCGGGGGAATGAAAGTCGTTCTTCCTCGGGTCCTTTTTGACCGGAGAACTGCTATTCTCCTGGTTGCCATCCTTCCTTGGGGAATCCAACTCGATCTCCGCGACACCCCTCGGCGTGTCGTAAGCCTCGTTCGAGTCCGTTGCCTCGTCGCTCTTCTTTTCCTCTGTGTGCTCAACCTCGCAACTTTCAATCAACGGTTCGACCACTCGGTGACGTTTCTTCGGTTCGGATCTTTCCATGATCTCGTTGACCTCGAGGCTCTCCTCGGAGATGTCCGAGTGTTCAGCATCGCGAACAACGTCCGACTTTTCGTCGATCGACTTGATCATGACTTTCGGCTTGTCAGATTCTGTGCAATTTTTCATCTCTTCGCTGATAATTTGATCTGACAATTCCGAAGTGACCATTTCCAAGTTGAATTCCTTTTCCAATGTGGACAGTTTGTCCTCCGCACCTTGGATCAGGTTGTCCAGTGGCTCGCCATTGAAAGTCGTCTCGTCGTCCGTTTGGGCCAGTTCTATGAGCTGATGATTTTTGCTAAAAACAAAGATGAACGGTTAAATAGCCAGAAAAACAACCAAAATTTTGATATTAAATAAAAATGTAAAAAACGAATGATTTTTTACTTTGTGTCTTTTGATTTTGTTGCAAGTTCGTGAATGAATTAATTTTTAACTTTTGTATTTAATTAATTAATTAATCAATCGTAAAAAAAATTATGAAAAATATGAGATTCACATCGAATAAAATAAATTAATCAAATTAAATAAATAAAAACATCGATTTTCAGAGACAAATATCTTCAAAACGAAATGGTCAATCGTTCCAAAATTTTATCAATAAATGTGTGTTACTGAATAGAGCACGTAATTCAAATTTTATGAAATTCTGACATAAGCGTCTTTTCACTAGAACCACCTTAATTACAATCTCCAATTTTGCATACCTAGAACAACTCTCTCGTTCAAAGCTGTCCTCATGATTGACAATAAACGTCGCATCCGCATTGAAACCCTGAGGCTCCTCTTCGAACCCATCCTCCTCCTTTTCCACATCAGTATCAACTCTGGTCTCATCCTGGTCCACCCGCATCTCCACCGGCACCTCACTCTTACTCTCAACCACCATCTCCTGAACCACCTGATCATCCCAAGCTTCATTGATGATCGACTCCGTTGGCACGAGCAAACTCAGCTCCTGAACCTCCTCCTGTCCTCCCTGCACCGACTTTTCTTCCACCTCACTTTCATCAACCTGCATAACACTTACTTCACCTTCCTCAACAATTTCAACAACCTCATCAACCTCTCTTACAATCTTCTCCTGCCGTTCCACCTGTTCCGTCTCAACCGGACTGTCTACATCGGTTTCCTTGAGATCCTGCAGGGACGTTGGCGATCCTTCCATGATCTGTTGGACGATCGCACTGGACCTTGACAAACCAGCTGAAACATCCTCAGCCTCGCTCACCTGGTCTGATTCATTTTTACCCTCTTCATCCCTCGGCGTATCAACAGCAGTTTCAATCAGGTCACTTTCCGATCTGCTAACCACCTCTTCTTCATCTCCCATTTTCGACAGTCCCTCCTCCTCATTAACAGACGCAGAAACACTGCCAGTCTGAATTCTCTCAAGCTGTTCAGAAATCATCTCCTCGCTGCCACTGTTACTGCTCTTAGTTTTAATAACTTTGGAAATCATCGCGGACAGGGATTCAATGTCAGCTTCAAGAGAATTCAAGTCCTTCGAAAGTGCCTCGTTCTCCTTGTACAAATTTTGCATACCAACTTCGAAAGTCAGCTGCGAAGTCTGAGGCTCCTGCGACTCCAGCGACTTGATCTTGTCCGAAATGATGGACTTTTCAATCTCATTTAGAATCTCCTTGCTTTGCGCCTCGATGTCTGTGCTTCGATCCGTCTGGATTTCCGAACTCTGAGGGTCTTTAGAACTCTGAACATCTGTGGAAAGTTTCTCGCTGATTTCCGTGCTCTTCTCCTCGCTAGTCACGTTGTTCAGTTCATCAAAAATCCTCGCCTCCCTGACGAGCTTGAGTTTCGCGTGGGACTTCTTGCTGAAGTCCGACATCATTTCTGTTAGCGACTTCAGATCGTTCTCCAGGATGATCATGTTCTCGTTGATCATCTTGTTTTGCAGTGGAATCGAGTCTGCTGTTTCTATCAGCGAGGATTTACCAACGCTGCTTCTTTCCTTTGACGATAGTTCACTTACAATATTGTCAACTGTAACAAAACTCTCGGCTTTAACATTCTCAGTTTCAACACTCTCTGTTTTGACTTCATCAGTTTTAACAATCCCAGAAACATTTTCAGTTAGAACATTATCAGAAAGAACATTATCAGTTGTAACAATGTCGGATACATTTTCCGTTGGGATGAAATTGTCGGTGCTTTTTGCGGTGTCCGGTAGGTGTGTGACGATTTCCTCGTCGGATGTTACCCGACCTGACAGCTGATTTAGGTGATTACTCAAGTTGCCAGCGCTGCTGTGGTCGTCATCGGAGGTCGTCGTGGCGATTACAGAAGTCCGACTGGGTTCTGTTGGTTGTTCGATTGCAATTAACGTCGGCTCGGATTTGCATCGCAGCAGATCGCTGCTCTTGTAGATGTCTTGTATCCGCTTGATTGGTATCTCAGGTACTTTGAAGTCAATGACCGACTTGGCCTCGATCGCCAGCTTCTCGCTGTCCTTCACGCAACTTTTCTTCGTTTCCAATTTTTTTGCGCATCTCGTCTATCGTCGAGTCGTATTTCTGAAAAACAAAAAATTCGTTTTATAACAATTGGTTACGTGCTATACATGATTTTGTATAATAAAAAATGATTGCTGCAACTGTGGATTATCAAATATAAAATTGTATACACTGAGTGAGGTGAATTATTTATTTTTTTGTTTGTGAATTTGATGGAGGTATTTTGAACCTTGATTTGATGTAACAAATTAGCCTCGAGCGCCCGCAGCCTCTGCTTCACTTGTCTCCGGGCTTCCTTTTTCAACCGAGCCATCTCCAGCCGACGATCTGCCAGCTTTTTCGTGAGCTGTTCTATCCTCCCTTCAACGTCGCTTGTGTCCGACGACACCGTGGTATCTAAAGTGAAACATATAAAAATGTATTATTAGTAAAAATTGAAAAAATGAAGATGAAATAATGAATCAAAAAAGAACTTTACTAATTTTTTGATACTAATAAAATCTTATATTATAATGTTCTCTTTGTCTTTCAACCAAAAAAATTTGGTTCAATTCAATTTTATGAAGGTAGTACAAAATCGTGTCAAACTTATTTACATTTTGTTGTTTCAACGTTTTTAAAACGTATTTGACAGACATCTATTATATTAAAATTTCTAACAGAGAAACCAAACAGAAATCAAACAAAATCAAAAATTCCAAATTCTCTAAAATGTTTCTTCACACAGTTTTCTTTTCAACAATTTATCATAATTAAAAACTGTATGTACCATTTAACTGTCACGTAATTTCTTCTCACTTTAAAATTAAAAAACCAAACAATAACAAGACTATAAAAATTATCATAAAATCACTACCATTTGGATGGTACGAGATAGCATTGGACGCAGCACTGACAAGTTTGAGTGCAGCCTCTTCCATTCGTGCAACGCGGTTCTCCTCCTCGCGTAATCTCGCATGCCAAGCGATCCACTCCTCCACGCAGCTCCTTCTCGACGCAAGTGCAGCTTCACGAGCATTCAAAATTCTGCAAATAAAAAAAAACAACAACAATCACATCATCATCTCAATCTCAATCTCCCCCTGATCATCTCCCTTCCAACAATGCCAACCAATCACCGAAACTGAAAACAGATGCAGAGACAGCCCAGATGCGAATTTACAAGTATACCCCCCGCGAACACAAACCATCGGATCCCGCCTGACACTTGCCCGAGCAACGCGCGTTGGCAACGAATGTAGCGCGACAATACGTATTTCACGACAACCCGAAGGGTCTATTTTTAAAGCCTACCGCTTCACTCTGGATCTGTTTTGAGTTTATTATTAGCGCTCATATGTGCCGCGCCGTTTGTTTGTCCGAAACACCAATATAATAATATATAAATAGCAGTTGCTCTTATCGTCGTACAATTAAACGTTCGTTTTGGTAACCAAAGGGGAGACGAAAAAAAATACAGGGAGGTGGGGGAAAGGTCGGGACACTTACTGTTCAAGTTTGTTCGAGTTTTTCAACCGGGGGTCATTCGCGCGAATGACCACCGATCGTGAGAAGCTGCGCTCGCTATCGGCCGAGCTGTGTCGCGAGATGGTGAGCGTGCTGACTTGCGATCTCGCTGACAAGTTACCAAGGTCGCTGCTCTCGAGGTGCTGCTGGTCGTCGGGTCGCTGGTCCTCCTCGTTGGCGATGTCCCGTAGCAACTGACAATTCCTCTCGTTCAAGTCCCGCGAGTGCTTTATCAACGCCTGCGACACAATTGTTACGTCTCAGTTATTCGGTAATTGGGCAAAGATAATGGACAACGTTCTTTCCTTCTTGTAATCGAGATAAGATTAGCCTCGGGGCGCACCGAGCAATAAACACAAACACGACACATTTTTGTTTGTTATAAGATAGCAAACGTTTCAATTGAGATTCCATAGACAACTCGACACAAATCGAAACTGTGTACATACATCAACTTATGCATATACACATATCTAACTACATTATTTATACATAACAAATATATACCCTGATGGAATTTTGACTCGAGTTGAAGTCGAGCTCGTGAACGATCTGGTGGTTCTCGTCCGACGACTCGATCTTCGACCGTTTGCCATGGTGCCGATTCGACGACTCGTCCTGGACCTTTGACATTGCCGAGTCGGTGGTTTTTGTTTTCTGGCTCCTCGAACCTTTTCTCTTGGAGCTGGTTTTTAGTTCGGAACAGTTTGTGAGTTGCTGCTTCCTGTCCTTGTCGACTGATTTGGATTTGGATTTGTGGTGGATGTTCAGCAGCAGCTCCTCAACGAGGTTGTCCGAGTCGACGAAGCTCGACTTGGACTCGTCGTTCTTCTGCTCCAAAAGCTGCTTCAGCTTGATGATGTCCGACCGCGACGATGACGGCATCTTGTCCTCGAACTTGCCGCAGGACGGCTTGTCGAACAGTTGCAGACAGTCCTTGTGAGGAAGCTCCATCTGGGAACGATCAGAGTCTACAAGCGAACTCATCGAGCTGTTGCTCCGGATGTCGTAGCCTTTCATTGGGCCCGACAATCGTCTGGGAGACTGCGCGTCCGCGCTTCGTTTCAGTTTTGTTAGGATGTTCTTCGTTGACATCTCCGGATTGAACATGTCCCGTTGCTTCTGCAGCATCAGTTTGCGTTCCTGACTAGCTATCTTGTGCAGTTCTTTCAACCTGAAAGAATGAACGAATATGTAATAAAAATATACAATAAAAGATAACAAGTATGTGTAATACGTATATACATTTGAAAATTCAAATTTTCAAGTTACGAAAACCAAAAATGGTAATTTTTCACTTATTTATGAATTTCAAAAAACATTTGTTTTAAAAATATTGAATGCAAATTGTTTATGCAAATGTTGTATGACAATGAGGAGTTTTAGATTTACATCAATTTTGTGTAAATGCTTTGAAAGTTGGATTATCAAGGAAAACTCCATTTGACTGAAGTCATTTTCATTTTCAGCTTCTTAATTAAAAATTACATTGTCTGATTATATTTTACAAAATTGCACTTCCCACTTTAGTCTTTTTTTTTTTTCTGTTCTTGTTTTTAATAGTTTTTACCTGTTCATCTCGTCTTTCTCCTGTTGCAACTTAAGCAACAGGGCCCGTTGCTTCTTCTTGACAGAACTGATCTGACTGTCCTGACCAGCGTCCCTTAGGGCGCGTTTCTGCTCTTCCAATTTGACGATTTTCTTCGTCTTATCCATGAGTGTTTTTTCTCGCGACTTGAACAGCATCTGAATCTTGTCGTACCGCTGTTTCTCGTCTTTTATCAGTTGAGCCATCTGAAATACAAAAACATTTCAGTTAGTTTGAGGAAAAATCGTGATTATTTAAACCAAAAATAAAAACAAAAAAAAATTCTCTTTTCATTTTTCACTATATGTTTCCCTATACGTTTATAAAATGCATAATATAATCTTCGATCAAAAAGTTTATTCTTACAAAACGTAAAAATCACTTGAAAATCATCAAAAAATTCTTGACATGCAAAAAGAATTGTATTTCAAGATTGTTTTTTTATTTTTTCCTATAATTTTTCTTATATGTTTATGAAAAATCGTAGTATAAACTTTTTGATTTGATTATCACGCTAGAACCACCTTAAATGAAATTTTAATACAAAAAAAAAAAAATTTTTTTAATGTGATTATTTGGTTTGCAGCTCTTGTACGTGATGAATCCAAACAAATTCCGAGCATGTCAGTACTTGATTCGGTACCATGAAAAGCGTGGTGACAAAATTATAGTTTTTTCAGACAATGTTTTTGCTTTGAAACATTATGCTATTTTGATGAACAAGTCGTATATCTACGGTCCTACTGGCCAGGTGTGATAAGTTGTTTACAGAGAATTATTTTTATTAAAAAACCGAATTGAATTATGTAATTTACTGAAACTAAATTATTTTCGACAGAGCGAGAGGATTCAAATTCTACAAAATTTCAAATATAATCCGAAAGTGAACACAATATTTGTGAGTAAAGTCGCTGACACGTCGTTTGATTTGCCAGAGGCAAATGTTCTTATTCAGATTTCTTCGCATGGTGGATCCAGAAGACAGGAAGCTCAACGATTGGGACGTATTTTGAGAGCAAAAAAAGGTTTATATATACGAAAATAACAGTAAACAGAATTTTATTACATTATGTGGGGCTTCTGCAATTGCGCCGACATGAAAAACATCGACTCAATTGTGTGTATGAATTTTCAATGTGCACCGGGCGAACTGCGTCTGAGATCTTGATTTTGAATACAAAAATTGATTGATATTCGTTATGTAATTTATCTTCGGTGCAATGACTATTTATTTTTTTTTTTT
>JAAMPD010003159.1:0-11116 GCA_025266255.1 Trissolcus basalis
TAAAAAATAAAAAAAAAAAAAAACAAAAACAAAAAAAAAGACGAGAGAAAAGCTAGGAAAAAAAGGACATAAATTAAACAACAAGTGAGCTGGAATGGTAAATTGAAAGGAATAAATAAAACAAAAAAAAAGTGAATATAAACTGTAAGTGAAACAAAATTTAAACAGAGAGTGAAAAGAAAAAAAACAACCAAAAAAGAAATAAACAAAGGGTGTCGAAAAAAAAGGTAAACAGAACACAAAATTTACTACCGGCTGAATAGAGAAATGAACTTGAAAGAAATAATAATAAGGAAAGAGTGAAATAATAAAAAGAAAAGAATCAAGAGAGTGAGATAATAAAAATAGTAAAATCAAGAAGTGAAGCACTCAACAATCTCGATTGGTCCCTAATGATGTTTGGTTCATTTCAGCGTAAGATATAAGTGAGGCGTGCGTCCCGGAACGTCGGCGAGACGACCCGAAACTCCGGTGGGAACCGAGTCCCACCCACGCACCGAGAAAGCGACGGGGACGAGCGGCGGAGCGAGCGGTCCTCTTTTACATCGGTTGCGATAGCGAGACACACCTGAAGGGGCCATTTCGATATTCGACGTCCGCACTGATTGGTAGGGTACCGTTTACCGAGACTTCAAAATCCCGAGAACTAACCTCACTTCCGCACAGTGACAGCCAGTCATGCCGGACGAATCAAAGGTTGCGCTCGTCTGCGGCGTCCTCACCACGTGGGTGAGCACCCTAGACCCCGATAGACTTCGACGCGAGCTAGACGATAGGTCCCAGGTCACGCAGGGCACGTACACTACCCTGCGTCGACGGTTGATCGCCAACTTAGAAACCGCGGAAATCGCGGATGAAAACGCCAGGTTGGACACCCTTCGGGCCGAATTCGAGGTCCACCTGCGGGAAGCCCAAAGCGTGGCCGATGAGCAAATTCGTGCGGCCGTCTTGGCGAATGAGTCCCGGGTACGCGACGTGTTCCGGGAGGAATTTGAACGTACGTATTCGACCCTCCGGGGATTACAACTGGCGGAAGCCAATGCGCACCATCGGGACGCCGCGCGGGTTTCAGCGACAACAATACCGGGCGACCTTTCCGGGCCGTGTCCAACGACAGCCGACCCGATCGGTTCTTCACCGCGACAATCTCTCGAGACCGGGAACCCGACAGCTGGGCAACCAGACATGTCCCCCATTAACCCCGTTACAACCGAGCCTCCTCGGACGTCCGTCCCACCGGACCAACCGGCGTGGCGCGTCGGTGATAATCGGACTCATCCGGGCTCAGACGCGCACGATAACTCTACATGGCGGTACGCGGCGCCCACACTCGTGGCCGATCCCACCCTTCGGTCGACCCATACCTCTCGCTGTCCCACCCAGGACGCCGGCTCCGGAACAACTCGCGAGACTCGACAATCCCTGACCTACATTGTAGATACCCTCCGCAAATGGAACCTCCGTTTCGCCGGTAGCGGTAAAGAGGACGCACGACCTGCAAGACAGAATAGATTAACACCCTTATTATCAAGGTCTCACTTAGACCAAGGTCTCAAAGAGATGTCGGACAGGCTCGTCCAAGAAGACCATGAGAGCAATATGAATCCAACATTCACAATACCAGTGCCAGAATGTGTTTCGTCGCGATTGAGCGGAGCACATGAGAATGAAAGAAGAAAATCAATCGTTGATGTAGAACGAACAGTCGAATGGTCAAACATGTCGGATAGGCTCGTCAGAGAAGAAAATGACACTATGCTTTCAACGTCTACGATGACTGAGCCAGAATGTGTTTCGTCGCGATTGAGCGAGGCACATGAGAATAAAAGAAGAAAATCAATCGTTGATGTAGATCGAACAGTCGAAAGGTCAAACATGTCGGACAGGCTCGTCAGAGAAGAAAATGCCGTTATGCCTTCAACGTTTACGATGACTGAGCAAGAATGTGTTTCGTCGCGATTGAGCGAGGCACATGAGAATGAAAGATTTGAAACCGCAAACATTGATATTACAATTTGGCCAGACAGGCTCAATACAGAAGACGCCGTTGCAAAGCTCCTCGAAAAGCAAATTGAATTATATACCAGAATATCAATGATTGTAACATACTTACATTCATACAAACTAGAAATCAATAAGGACAACATTGAAGATCGGTTTCCTTCGTTGAATGAAATGTTTATTGAAGCTGAAACAATGTTTAAAATAACAAGAGCAAATTTGCCGGAAACTCTAGCAACCGATAAAATTCTTGGAACTCCAGGAACATAAGGAAAAATGTCTGGACTCATTTCTTATCATAGAAAACAAGAACAAAAACCAATCGAGACGATATGTCGTATATATGGTTCTAATGCACACGTTGCATATGATGATAAGAAAATTGTTTTCAGCGGGATGAAGTATGATTTTAATCGCGTTTTTGATATAAAGCATTCCAACAGAGAAGTTGCCAATTTCTTATATGAAAAAATTAAATCTTCATATCGTCATGGTTTGAGAAAAGATATTTATATTGTTTGTGGAGGACAATCCGGTTCCGGAAAAAGTTTCACTGTATTCGGTAATAACAATGAACACGGAGTGCCGCAGTTGTTAATGGAATTGTTTAGAAGCCAAAAAAAACCGGCGAATGCATTCTTTAGGATCGGCATCATAACGGTCAAACGAGCGATCGATGCCATTACGAATCGAGATCTGCAAACATACACCAAATTTCATCCGTATCCAGATGAAAAAAGCAAGATAATTGATGCAATCAGAAACCGCCCACAAGGAAAAACGAAACAAAATACGAACAGCTCAAGGGCACACGCCATTTTCACTGTCAAGATTGTCTTAAATGATAAGGAGCAATATCAGGTGCATTTTATTGATCTTATTGGCTATGAGGAGCGGTCTGATATCGAGCTACAAAGTGCCTCGACCAATTATGAGTTCATAAGGTTATCTCTCGAGCTCATACAATTCAATGATAAACTCCAAAATTATACAATCGGAAAATCTATTACTATTAAAAAGAGAGAATCAAAACTTTTAGACAGTCTCATGAATTTGTTTTGTGACAATGACAACCTTTTACTCATTTTCATCCATATTAATATAAATAAAATTAAACGAGCATTGAAATCAGGACTAATACTAGCTAGCACGGTTCTTGTAACGCCGTTAGAAGAAAGCTCGTCGGAAACAAGAAATTCAAAGTCAATCTGCACATTGGAACAGAGTAGAACATCATTGCTCAGAAGTCTGACGGAAATGATGGAACTAGAATCTTCGATCGCTATAAACGAGAAATCGTTTATAAGGCATTTAAGCCCAGAGGACGCTCGACCTGCAGACACTGGCCGGTCTGTTGGCGCTGCCAACGCCCCCACCACCGCCGGTAGAAGTCCGGCCACCATCGCCCGAGACTGTCGACCTGGGCACGGTCGATCCCGAGGACACCTTCCTCGCCCAGCTATACCGGGACATGGCCGCGGAGGCCGCCCGCCGAGGAATGCGCATCGGCACATTTTACTGCCGCGCCATGGACGACGGCCGCCAACGCCACCAGCTCGCCAGAGCCAACCTGCTGCCCATGGACGGGGCGAATTCCGGGCCGCCCACCCCGAGGAGTCACCCGTACACACGGAACGCGGCGGTACAGACTGAGGTGGGACCAAACGTGTGCCCCACCTGCTTTCACCTCGCCGGGACCGGCAAACATGTTCCCGTGAAGGAGCGGCTGGGACGACGTCGCTCCCGTGACCGCACGCCACGCCGCCCGCTGCCTGCTGCTGCCGTCGCCACCATCCCGACCACCCAGAACAGTTCCCGCGGGGCCAAGACCCGCTCGCCAGTGCGCCCTCCGAGTCCGCAGAAGGTCGGAAAGGCCGCAGCGCAACCAGCTGCTCCGACGAAGGGGCCCGCCAAGCCCGGGAAGAAGGCTGCGCCCGCACGCCCTACGTGCCGTCCGTGGAGACCCGGCTGCTTCTTGTGCGACGACCCGCGGCATTTCCTGTCGCGCTGTCCGCTCCGACGAAACCCGCCCAGGAAGGTCTGCTTCCGTTGCGGCGAAGTGGGGTATAGTGTGGCCAACTGTCCCCACGCCGATCTGCAGTGGCACCTCGATCTGGACGAGGTCGCCGAAGAAATTCCGCGCCCCGCCACCAGCACTCGTCCTCCAGCGCTTCGCTGCCACCGGTGCGGTGAGATGCTCGACCTGGCCGGAGCATGTCCACACAAGGACCAGGAGTGGCACCACCGCCTAGCCACCCGGCCGTGAACGTCGCCAGCGTAGTCTCTCGTCCGGGGCCCACGACCACCCCGAACGACGGCGATTGTTGGTCGTCCTGCACGCGCGAACCGGCCTTTCTTCTTTTCTTGTTTCTCTTCCTTTCTCTTCTTCTTCGCCGCGTGCACCTGTCCGTCTCGTTTCTTCTCGTTCTTTTTTTCTCTTGTTCCGTTCCCGGTAGCCCCTTCCGGGCCTGTCCTCCCGTGTCCGTCCTCCCGAGACTCCTTCCCGAGATCTCGGCATTGGCGCCGTTTTTAGTTCGATTTCTTTTGTTCTTTTTCCCGATATTCTTTTCGTTTTTGTTCTTTTCTTTCTCGTTTCTCTTTTCTTTCTTGTCTTTCCGTTTTTTTTGTGGTTTCTCGTTCCTTTTTTTTATTATGTTTAGAACGCTCGATCCCGAGCGAAAGATAGAAGGAGCTTGGGCAGAGGCCCATGTGATTGTAACGGGGGGGAAATATTTTTTTTGTAATAAAGGGGAATTTATTTTGTACAACTGTGTGCCATTTGTTCTTTTTTGTTGTTACCTTCCTTTATTTTCAGCAATTAGAATTCGCAGGGGTGCCGAGAGCGGTAGGCCGGTATTTGGGGAGTCACGCCCCCACGAACCCGAGTCGTTAGCGCCAAAGACGAACTGGTTCGACACGTTCGGTTGGTTTTTCCCGAGATGGTTCTGACCATAGATTTGACTGCAGCAACCTGGTTCACGTTCGTTCCGAAACCCCGAGAGGCTCAGGCCGGTTCATCCGGTATTCTCGATGGTACCGCAGGGGCCCACTGTCAGACTTGGTCCCGACGCGTCCATAGACCCGAGTGTAACTCGGTAGGTTCCCGACAATTCCGACCATCACTCGACCGACCGCTTCGGTCCTCGGAAGTGCGTGTTCGCACGACCTACGCGGGCTTTGGGGAGGGTGGTGTGACGGCGCGTCCTCGTGAGCGCCGCCTGAAAACGGGAAACCCGGTAATGTATCAACTCTGTCGGTAACGTCACGGTATCCTTCTCGAGAAAACTGGGTAACCAGGTTCCACCGGGCCACGTCACGGTCCCGGTTCATGTTCTTTTTCCTTTCAGCACTTGGAGAGCTCGGGAGTAAAACGTCGATCGTCGGTAAGTCAGTCTCCATCTCGAGAATGCATGAGAGTGTGTGTGTGGCGCGGTATATTGTAATCGGGTTGGAGACCAGATACGAGAGAATGGTGTGTCGGTGCAAGGTACAGCGATACTCCTCCCCCCAGGGGTTTGAGGCAAAGCTGGACCTTGACACCGTCGATAGAGTTTAACGTTTTCTTTAATTTTGTAAATTGAATTAAAATTAGGTTCGGTAGAATTTGACATTTTCTTTGATTTGGTAATTTGAGGTATGTTAGGCTCGATAGAGTTTGACATGTTCTTTGATTTTGTAATTTAAATTGATATTGGGCTCGATAGAGTTTGGCATTTTCTTTTGTTTGTAATTTGGATTGATTTTATTTTAGGCCCGATAGAGATTGTCGGTAGGAAGCCCGGTAGCCGCTCGATTTTTTGTTTGTAACGGCGAGGTGGCGAAACGGGATGCAAGGTGGAGCTCCATCGGGGGACGTCGCTGTGGCTTAACCAAGCCGACGGGCCAGCCGCCCAACCGCTGGCCGTCCAATCAACGCCCCGCCTAGCTGACCACCTGCGGGCGCTATCCGGTACACGGGACCCAGAACCCGATATCTTGCCACAGTACCACTGCTCGCTCGCACCAACACGATACAACCAAGAACCACGCCACCGGCTGGATGACCCGCTGAATGCTGACGACCACCAACCTTTCCACGCCTACTACTATCGGCGGACCTGGTGTGACCTCCAAGCGCCCCGTGGGACGGGGAAGGCTGAAAAAGCAAGTTTTACGCCGGCTTGGGCGGCCGTACCACCAGATCCCGAGAACTGCACTCTTGGACCAGGAGCGTCTTCTTCCCGGCCTGTACAGCGGGAAGATCGACCCGACAATGGGACCCGGGGCTCTCGTGGGACGAGAGCAACCCCTCATCAGGTTGCGAGTGCTGCAACGAGGGGAGGACCGAACTCGGCCTGAGTTCACGGTGGAGAGACAAAGACAGCCATCTCGAGAGAAGGATGGATGCAACGGCGAGACGGGAAGGACGGTAGCAGTGACGTCATCAGCGATGCGATAACGAGCGAGAGTGGGAACTGGTCGGATGGAGGGGGACGGCACCGTTACCGAGAATCACGAAAAGAAGTTCCGGGAGATGGAGAGAGACCTGCGAAGTGCGAGGACAGAGGGACGGCGATCGACCATCGGCTCCCGAGCTCCAGCTCCCGCTTCGTTGCTGACCCGGTAATTGGCGAGAGCGTGCCGGTAACGAGGTAGCTTGTTTGTAACTGTTGTTTGTCCCGGTACATCGGGTTGTAGAGCAAACCCGGGAGGTGGGACTTCCCGGTATTGGCTCGGTGGAGCAAGTTGCTCGGATCGTTGCCGAGAAGCCACGTGGGACGTGGGTCTCGGTCGCGTTTCTCGAAAAGTTCGCGTCGGCGAGAATAGAAACTGAAAATTCGTATCGTTTGATTTTTCTTTTTTTTTGCTGAGTTTGATTTGTTTTGTAATAAAAGTAGTTAGTAACAAAAAAAATAATAATAAGAATAGTCGCGTCACGGGAATACGTGACTCGGTAAATGATTAGAGTCCCTCTTGTCCCGAGAGAATTTGTATAAGCTGTTTTTGAGATTGTCGGGATCAGTAAAACTCCCGATAACTAGAGAAAATTTCTTTTAATAATTTTTTTTTGATATTTTGAACTTCTGTGTACGAGTGGGAATTTTTGGGCGAACGAATAATAAACCGAAACTGTTGTTGGGACCCGGTATCTTTTATTTCTAGCATCCTTGCCTGGATCTTCCGTAGGTGGTACCGTTGCGTGGTTGGTTCCGCTTCACGGAACGCGAACCGGTATTCCCGATATCGCGGGAGCGTCCCTACCCGGTGAAGTGACAATTCGCTTTGGGGAGTGGTTTCCTGGTTTGAGCCGCAAAACCAGGTGGCGATCCTGAGACCTGGACGGTCGTGCGGCTTGAGTTGAGGGGGGGTCCACTAGCGGGTTACCGCTGTTCCGTGGCGAAGGGGCAGGTGGGCCAAGGCCGCCTCGTCACACGGAAGTGTGATAAAAAGGTGTGTGAGCTAACTCGAACGGCCATACCGCTCTTCTGATTGTGCTCCTTTATTAACATTTCCCAGCTGTAAATAAGTGAGCTTTTATTTTCCACTCTTGGTGAATCGACTGAGGACATCTGGTGGCAATTTTTTCATTACACCCTGGGGACGCATGACTTGGATCCTTGACTGCGCTGCGGCTTTGTTTACATCTGGCAAACTTAACCTGACTTTCGTGCTGTCTCTGTGACACTTTTTTGGTGCCATGGGAAAGCTGAGAGAGTTGTTTCGATTACTCTCTTCTCTTCCGTAAGTTTTTAATACTTGCTCTTATTATCGGGCTTGCTTTTCTGCCCGAAATACTGTTTTTTGACAGGTATTGTCTCGGAAAGTCACCGCTGTCGCTTTCGCCTGTTGGGCATTTTTGTTACTCTTGTCATCGCCACTACCTGCCTCACTTGTTCAGCTGTTTTAACCTTCATCTGGGACAGTTTGCAGACATTTGATTTATGTTTTTTACGAATCATTCCTGATCTGCATATGACTCTATTGGTTGGAAAAGGATAGTCGTAGCCCTGCAGTGGAGTGACAAGAATGCCACTATAGTGACTTTTTATACGCTGACTTTGTGAACACCTATCTTTGTCTCTGTCACTCTTACGTCTGTGCTCGTCACTCTTGTTATACTATGCCTTCGACAACGAGATCTCACCGAACAACTCCCATGCTGTGTAGAAAATGCTCCACGCCGATGACTGAGCCGATTTCTTGCATGAAATGCTTGAAACTTTTCCACCAGAAATGCATGCCAATGATATCCTTCGTTTTTAATGGCAGAAAATATAAAGGCTGTTCTAACTGTTTCGAAGCGGCTATGGAGGTTACAAAAAATTATTCTACCTCTCAGCAATTATCTGCTCTGTCTCCATTCCGGCGCTCTGTTTTGTCTACGCCAGTTTCAAGTCCAAAACCTGGTGCCACAAGAGAGACTGCTGTTGTTACGGAGTCAATGCCATCCAGCGATGGAATTGCTTTAACCGTTGCACCTGCTGCTAAAGCTGACCCACCGATAAACCTGGTCCTGATACTGATGAACATCAATAGTAGCCTGTCTGAGATGAAGGAATCGAACAACTTGATGGCGACTGACATTGCCAACATCTCGTCCAGACTCACAGCACTCGAGAACCTCCCTGCTAGGGTTGAAAAAGTAGCTGATTCGTTGCAAAAATTGTCTACAGACTACAAAAATGTGCTTCAGCGCCAGGATGAGACGGACAAAAATCTGGAGGACATCACCAAAAGGCTGGAGCTGATTGAACATAATCCACTGCGCCATCCTGATGCCAATGGTCTTGTTTTTGGGGCTGTATCAGAGCCCTTTTCTGTCAACTTAGAGGGACGCGATGTCAAGGTGGTCATCTCGGGCATCCCTTTTGCCAATAGGGAATCCACTGAGGATCTACTATCACTGCTTGCGAAGATTGGTGCTTCTCTGAACATCAAGCCGAATGTTCGGATTATCTATTCCATCCACCGTAGCACCTCTGAAGCCAAACAACTGCTCGTCCGAGTCACGTCAGCAATTGCTCGGAACGAATGGATTGCCGCCAAAATCCGCAAGCGTGACTTGAAAACCACTGAGATCGATCCTACCTTGCAGGATGGACTTGTTTTTGTCAACAAGCCCTCCTCCCTGGCTGAGAGAAAACTTTTCAACGACATCAGAAAAGATGCCAAAAATCTTGGGCTTTTCAAGGTCACTCTCCGAAACGGCATCACTTTTTTCAAACTAAGTGCAAAGTCGACGCCTCTGCGTTTTTCTTCTCCGGACGCTTGGAAGGATTTTGTGTCTAATCTCAGGCAATGACTACCTGCTGCCACGCCGAATCAACCTCATCATGTACTCTGCTCACTTCCCGAATCAAATACTGATAACTTTTTTTGTCAATAGCTCATCTTAATATTTGTTCACTAGTTCCACATTTTTCTGATCTGCGTAACCTCTTAAATGCATATAATTTTAATATTCTGACTATATCTGAAACTTAGCCATCAAATGAGATTCCAGATCTCATTTTGTACACTGAAGGGTATGCTTTGGCTCGGGTTGACCGGGAAAGCGTCAGAACAAACTTCTTTCATGGCTAATCCAACGAACATGGCGGAGTTGCGTGCCTACATCAAATCGAACATTCTCTATACTATCTTTGATACGCATGATTCTACTACTAACTTAGAGGTCCTCGCCCAGCTAAAAATGTCCGACACGCAAACGACTCGTCGACGATGCGATTTTTTCATTCATTTTCGAATTATTGACGACTCGTTGACGACGCCAAAACTCATCAAATTTGGAATCATATTAGCGTCGTTAATGAGTCGTACACGAGTTGTCATAAAATCGACTGAAATTCAAATCAATTATAAATATTTTAATTTTTTCCCCACGTTTTTGATGAACCTCTTATAATGGATTTTTAATACGGCTTGTTTTTAATGTTTAGAAAATATGAAAAATTATTTGTCAGGAATGATACTTATTATTTGATGAATTATTAGATCTTATCTAATAAATATTGGACTATGTGACCGTTTTTTTTATCACATAAAGAAACTATAAACGCACGCATATAATAATTTCAAGTGAGAGACCTGTGGATTTAATAATTGTTGTCTATAACAATATGTACACTAAATCAATTATATCTATGTTGCATCTTAGTCAATGATAACTTATAATTCATCTTTTTCATCAACATTTATTGATACAAAATTGGCACAGACATAGCAATCACGTATGATGTATCAAATATTTTTTCTAAATAAATACACAGAGTTAATATGTTTTCAGTAGATATCACAGCAATTCCGTCATTAACAGAATCTACAATTTGTAAATATGAATATGAATTTTCAAAAGCATTTTGCGTATGCAACATTCTTGCAAGGATATATTCTTCGTTGCTCGCTTGTTTTGCAATAATTTGTTTAATTTGTTCATACTTGTCGTTTTTTAACAAAGCAAATGTGTTGTTAGTTTTTTTATTACTTTCGCGAACAGAATATACACGATCGTTACATAGTATTTTTGGATACGTTACACAGTCATCTGCTAAATTATCATAAATGTAATATTTTTCTTCTAATTTAATGGGTTTTCCTATATAAACGCGTTCTCCAATTTGATACGACTTTTTTTTTTATACAACTCAAATACGTTATCATCTTCATTAAATAAACTTGTTGGACCAGAAGTAGGGTCAAATTCGAACAACAAATGATTTATACATTTTTGAAACGCAGTGAACCTACAAATTTGTTCCTTAACTCCACGCGCTGCATGAATTGTCTTCAATAAACCTCCATTAGAATTTTCGAATGCGAACCCATTGTGAGCAATTAAAGGTCCCCAATTGTACACGCTCTCAACTAAATGTATTAGCTGATGCACGTTAGATGTCATAGCACTTTGGCCGTACAGTTTTTCTGTAGATATCAGAAAAGAGTTAAATAATATATTACATTTATTAAGTTGATCGAAAGTTATTGTCTCTTGTAGTAACATATACAATCCTTCTACAAGAACAACCAATGATCAACATATTATCGTTGGAAGTAATGTTTCAAAATAGGTATACTGTAATATAAAATCCAGCTAAGCCATTCTTAGCTTTCCAGAAACCCCTATTTTGATTGCTTG
>JAAMPD010003160.1:0-11118 GCA_025266255.1 Trissolcus basalis
AATTTAAAAAAAATAAATAAACAACTAGACGATAATAAATAAATAAATAAATTTGTCATAACTTCAATTAAAATTTTAATTGACAATCAAGAACCCTGAATGACTATTTAAATTCGTTTCATAATTGAATGCGATGTCGATCCATCGAGTTGTACTGTCTTCTGGTGGCACGACGTGAAATTAATTATCCGATTTTTTTTTAATTTATGCGACCGGTACAGTTTCATGACATTCTGCGTTCTGGTTTTTTAATTAACATTTCATATAAGAACGGTTTGTTTTGTGGGACAAAAGGTTCCGTTATGAGCAATGACGATAAACGAATTAGTCGCGTTAATTATATTTGCTTTCGTCAAATAAATGTAATGAATCGTCAAGATTCTATTTTTGGGTCAAAGAAGTTCTGGTTCACGGATTCGATAAGACAATTTCAAATTTTTAATTTTTAGATTTTTCAATTTTAAATTTAAAATTATAATTTTTTATATTGTTTGAATGGAAGTGGACGGGGGGGAGGGGGGAGAGGGGGAGAGGAGAAGGTTAAAAAAAGATAGAAACTGAAAATGCATAACTGGTGAAAATCTTTGGATAGTCGAGAATTGATTGAATTATGAAGCAATCAGATGTAAAGTGATGGGGTTTAATCGTTTTACATTCTGAAAATGGGAATAGCGTTCTGTGGCAAATTGAACATCGAATAAGGATTGTTCGATTTGATCGCGAGGCTATTACGACTTGGCAAAAAGCGCAGAAAAGAAACGTCTGGTAAATAAATCATGTTCATCCAGTTGCTCTTATGGAACAACTCATTGTATCATGAAACAAGATAATTTTAGTTCAGAGCAAAACAAAAAAGAAAAAAAAATGAAATAACAGGTTCAGTTTTTTATTACATAATTCTTTTCGTGACAAAACATTAGTCTGGTATAAGAAAAAGAAAAACAGAAGAGGAAAAAATTAAAAAATTGTAGGTCGGGAAATTGTAGTTTTGAAATTTGTCCGAACAAATGAGGTGAAACGATAAGAATAAAGAAAGTCGAGTATATTCAAATTGGTTGAAATTTCGTGTACGATTGCACAAAGCGTCGATATAGATCGCTCCGATTGTCGTGATGATATAGCGGGATGTGTTTGGGAATCGATTTCTTGTACACATAACAGTCGTCACAGTCAGTTCGGTTGGCACCAGAGTCGCAATTTCCAACTGCAAACTTTAAAGACAATCACCATGTGATTGATTCTTGTGCACATCTGTGAAAAGTCGTTCACGTTTATTTTATACTGACTGTGAATTTATAGAGCGTCATAACCACTTGTAGTTAGCATGCAAATTGTTATACCCGCATTTGGTGCATATTGTATTGTTTATTTTTTTGTATTTTTGACCAAAATTTGTTTGAAAAAAAAAACAATATCTTTCTAAAATAGTTATCCAAGTGAATAAATCTTTTGGAAATAAATTTGGGAGATAAAAATCGAGAAACGGACAAAAATTGAGAATAAAAATTATAAATGACATCGAAGAGCATTTAGCGCCATAAATTTCGTCACAACAAAGTACTATATTTTACCACTTGACATATTTGCGATATGACAGGAGTACGCAATAAAACGCATACATCTCCGGAGTGTTGTGTTCAGCTGAATTTCAAATATTACCGAATTTCATTCAGTTCCCAGCTTATAATTTATGCCTGTGAGTGGGTTAATAAATATTTCTTTTTGATTGATTTCTTTTTAAAACAATAAAAAGAAAGTACAAATGATCCAGTTTTTGAAAAGTGAATGTACTGCTCAGGGAGAAGTGTGGTCGCGTGTAACAAAATCGATGATATTAATCGGATTCGAAGACAAGTGAGTAAATCACAATTTGCCATCAGGCCGGCAAAACTTATAACGCAGCTTGAAAAAGAGGAGATAGTTGTATGGCCGCGTGTGTGCACTGAATGTCAATCGATGTACATTCTTACGCTCCGACTGATTTCCAACCAATTTTCTGTTCGAAGGAACATAAATGCCACCGGACATTAACAATGAATTATTGAGTCATGCCGAAACATCGTAGCGTGCTCGCGAATGCCTGTAAAATGCTCCAATCGGCAGGCCACAATCAACGTTGATTTCACCCGCTGAATGTATTAATTAATTTTTCTTCGTGCGGAAAGACAAATCCCCGACTTGATTCTGACGCTGATTAATTGAATACCAAAAGCAGAATGCTTTTCACTATCATATTTTACGCTCGGCTGTGTTTCCCGCAAATTCGTCATTATTTTTTTGTCAGTAGTGTACAATCGTTTTAGTCGGACGGTAATTTTTCAGATATACTTCATTTCTCAGCAGTAAAATATTGTTTACGTGCGGAAAGCGCGTTTTTATACTGATGACAATTCTGCCCCAGTGGTGTACAATCGTTTTGGTCGGTTGGTAAGTTTTCGTGGCTCGTTCTTGGTTTTTTTCAGTAGTACAACATTGTTTACGCGCGACAAACGGTTTCGTACAAATGACAATTCATTTTTGTCAGTGGTACGAAATTGTTTCAGACAGGCGGAAACTTTTTAGTTCTCATGCTTGATTTTTCAGTGATATAACATTGTTTAAGCGCGGCAAATGTTTTCATACGGATGGCCAATATTTTTTTTTGTGTTAGTTTGAAATTTTTTTTCGTCAGCAACTTTACTGAGCTGTTATTTTATTTTGACATGGTATGACATTCTTTGCCGCAGGTAAACGTTTGTGAGGAAATTAGAAATAATTGTTAACAGTGGTATAAAATTGTTTTCGCGAGTCGGGAGAGTTTCTTGAAGCTTACCTAAGATATTTCTGCTAATTGGGCGAGTTTGTTTGGGAAAGATTGTTTGGCCGATATGAATTCAAGAGTGGCGAATGTTATTGTCAGTTGGGTAGTTTTCTTTGAGAGTTTGCTCTGCGTTGGACGGTGACCAAAAACAAAATGTTCAAAGCAACGGATTTTGCGAACTTATGTTTTTGCAGACTCGGCTAAATGAAAATTAATCGCAACAGTTTATCGTTGCTGGTCTCGCGAAATTTAATTTATCATCAAGAATTGTTCTGACAAACGTCATCGCGGTTTTCTGGCCAGCGCGGGTACAACTTTCTGTTAAAAGAGTCGCTGAATATGCTGGTTTGCTGATTAAACTTTCAAAACACTCGAGTTATTTTCATCCAACAATTTTGAACAAAATTTTGCGAAAATCTTGCAACAAAAATTTGTTTTTGTTGCAAAAAGTTGTCAACAATTTTTGCCGATATTTGTACCAAATTTCTTATTCTTTCATGGACATGTTGTTGTATTTGATATTTAAAATTGTTAGGAATCTGCTTTTTCTCGTTATCAGTATTTTGCGATTGCTATATAGGAAGCGTCCGAAGTGAGCGTCGATTGTTTACGATAGTTTCTCGGACGTTTTTTTTTCACCGGCCCTCAACGTGTATACCAAATGACCCGGTTTCTGTATTTTGGAAAATCAATCGCCCACATCTGCGACGCACCCGTGAAATTTGCTCGAAAATTTGGACGGATTTTGCATTGTCAAATGTTGTTTTGCCACGTTTCTTTTATTTAATACTAATTTTTTGTCCGATATTTTTCGATCGACAAATTTTCATCCAAATTTTAAACAAGACAAATAAAACGTCGCAGGGAATTTTGAAAACTGTACTGCGAAGTAAAATCCAGCTTCAGCTTGATGTTTAAGACCGTTACATAAAATTGTTACATAAAGGAAATTGGACGCTTCATTTTCCGAATTTTCATCAAGAAAATAAATTATTTGTAAATCTATATTCAATCTCGATAAGACCAAAATCATGTTTCATTCGATGGACCAAAATATCTTGGGAATGTGCCATGAATCATGGAAATATTTCATGTCTCTGCGACAGGAATTCTAACAGGTGATAATTCAATGCAAAACGCGCAGCGGATACAATTTTACGTAACAAGGATGAAAAAAAGGCGTTTCGCTAAAAATTGACGGAAGGATATTTCTCCACTTCTAAAAAATTCTTCGAGAAATTATGACGTTTCGAACTTTCGACTAGTTGGACTGTGACTATAGTGATATAAGCCACGTTTCCCTTTGTGAAGGAGGAAATC
Organism: Trissolcus basalis; assembly: GCA_025266255.1. NCBI lineage: Eukaryota > Metazoa > Arthropoda > Insecta > Hymenoptera > Scelionidae > Trissolcus > Trissolcus basalis. Next base: position 4,121 of record JAAMPD010003160.1, read on the forward strand.
ATCAAACAAAGTTATTCTTTATGTTTTTTTCGGAGAAACATTTTCTCATATGTTCAAAGTCCAACGAAATTACGTCAATTTCGTTACTTTTTTTCACAATTCTTTAGATTCCTTTATTCTTTTTCACGAAGCTCTCTGTATTTCTCTCGGTGCTTTCATTCAATAAACTGTCTAACGGTTTAAACAAAAAACAAAACAAACGGCAAAAATTATAAACTGCGAACTGATGGAATTTCAAGGTGAGAATTTACTTTTTAAATTTTCAACTGTTCAATGAACCATTCGGGACAGCACTCGCTAGATAATGGACGTTGAAAATTTTATTTAGCACACCGTACGAAAACTCATTTTACAAATATATAACAAATACAAAAACATAAAATGTTGAAATGAATTGATCTCGACAAAAGTCCGTTCACGTTCGCAAAGTTACGTTAAAGCATCTGCAAACTTCATCTAGTTTTAATTTTATGCATAACATAGAATAACATTTCAGTTTAATTTATTTTGCAAAAATAGTTGAGGGCATAATTTTGGCCGTTTTCAATTGAATAAGCATCGGTTGAAAATACTTATGTAAAAAGAAACATAATAGAATAATTTCAATCTGTGCCCACACACTTTTGACAAATTCCCTTAAAAGCATATCGAAACGTTACTTTTCGATTTGTCACTTAACGATTTCCTTGCAAGTTGAAATTTTACTTTCCTCGTTTTATCAAACTCGTTGGCAAAGTATTGGAAAGTGGGACCAAGACTCTCCAGCGTCACCCCCGACCCCCTTAAGCGTCCGAGAAGCTTGCAATATCACATAAATTTCGCATGCTCTAGTAAGCTCGTAAAACAGTCATGAAGTAAAGCATTGTTTCTTGCAAGGTGCGAGTATATCAACGTAAGACACACTTTGACCAAAAATTGCACTCGATAAATCACTTGGAGTTCAAAATAGCTGACTTTGTTTAAGGCTAAGTTTAATTAAGTCAGACGGAGTGCTAAAAGTTGAAATGTTTGTTCGATCTTTGAAAGAGCGAATGAGCAAATTTATAAAAAGTAAACAACAAAATGCTACTGTTTGCAGAAAAAAATTGGCAGCGGAAAATATTTGCCATCGGCTAAAAATTAGTTTAATTAGGTTAAAGTAATGTTGCACCGGCGTGTATATCAATTTTATAGTCGGTCGAATTTCGAACATTCGCTAAATGAATCGTGCAATGAATCAAATTACCGAATGATTGTATCACGTTGTGCGGCATTTGCAACTTTGACAAGAAATTTAATTAATTTGCCCCTTGTTTAAATTGTTACTTTGATCTTAATTATTTATCAATATAATTTAACCTACATTATTTTATGAATAATCGTGTTTACATGATAAAATTGTTTATCAAAAAAACAAACCGCGACTTATTAGTCGACGATTTAACTGAAATTTTCTAATGTTATAACAGCTTGAAGGAATTGTTATTTTATGCTATAATTTCATCTTGGAATTAATTTATAATTCTGCATTGATGCAACCAAATTCCGCTTCGACAAAAATTCAACTTGAACAAATTTTTTTGGCTTTCTTTTTAGTTTGTTATCATCCAATTTGTACACTTGGATTTCTTAACTGAACTCTCGGAATTTTTGAAAAACAAACATTTTTGCAAACACGATTTTCCATCATTTATTTCGAGTGAATCGAACTTATTCAAATGTATTATTTATTTATTCGTGAGAATGATTGAAGCGAAATTTAGATCCCGCTCCGAAGCACCTAAATTTTCACCCATGCTCATATTTGTTTTGGCTCTGGTTCGACGTTCCAACAGAGTCAACTGTTTGCTGTGAAATCTTTCCCATTATTTGCATCGAGTTGGGCAAATAATTGTCAACACTTTTTGTTTCTTATGTTTCAGATCGACTTTCGCCTTGCCGAGGATGACAATAAACATCAGCGTCGCGCTGTAATTGTAAAGAGTGTAAATTGTAGTCCAAATTAGTTCTGCTACTTTGTTGGCGAACATACAAGAATACAAAAAAAAAACGTTATGTAAATGACAGATCTAAGTTGACCAGTTCCTGGAATTTTAACGGAGAGAGACAAACAGAGAAGGGAAGCACAGATTGACCTTAAACACCGAGATGAAATGTAGCGCGCTGTAACATTATGAGGGAACACAAATTTGCGAAATGAAAAAACGTAAGCCTGCGTCAGAGACGCGGCTGTGAGACGGAGGAACATCGAATTAGAGGTGAGCTCAAAATGTTAACCGCAGATAATGTTTCAAAAAATGCTTTTCAGTTCTGAGAGCTGTAGAATCAGCTTTTCATTGTTTTGGTTTCTTTCTTCGTTGCTTTTAAATATAGTGAATAATAATTTCAGCTTGGCATTAAAAAGTTTAATGGGAAAATTTTAAATCGGGTTCCGGATACCATTTGCAAGGTCAAATCATATTGGTTAAATGGAAGGTTACAAATTTCGCCTATTTATTATGCCGTTACATCTTTGATTCTGTAAATGTTTTAATGAAATTTGCATAAAATAACTGACAAGGTAATGCAATTGTCAATAATCATGCTTTGAGAGTTCGCAGCATATTTAAAAGTAATATAAAAACCAAGCATGAAAAACACTTTGTACGATATCGCACCCGATATCTAATTCAGCGTCACAAACAGAGTATGTCCATTTGCTCGATTATAATTTAGTATTCGCTATTTGCTCGTCGTTTCCCTCCGTTCAAAAGAGGTGTTTTTAATCAAACATGATTGAAACATTTCGGGCTTATGATATTTTACTTTGTTTAAATAACAAATCGATATTCATTTAAGTATAAAGTTTAAATTAAAATTTTTCATTCGATACATTTCCCAATCAACGTCAATGTTTATTTTCGATCCTTTTGAGCCAACCAGAACAAGTTAGAGATTAATTAATTCTCTCTTTCGACTGTTTTTTTGTTAAATTGATACTTTTGCTGCCAGTCCGAAGGTTAAAAGAGTTGGAAATAATTTGATTTTTCATTTGCAGGAGGATCTTTGAAAATTTGAGCTTAGTTTGGGCCCATGGCCCGGTGCTGGTCACATGAGCTCAGGTGGTGGTTCGTGGTCGTGAGTATCTGTGGGTGGTCTATCCTCGTGACCGCTAATCTGTCGTCGAGCTTCATTTCGCGTCGCAACCCGCGGTTCCCAAGTGGACTGGAGATAATGATATTTTTGCGCGATCAATGCGATCACGACTCCGGCCTCTTGGAAATTCAGCAACTCATCAACAACTACAGCACGGGAGCCGCCGCCATCAGCATCATCCCCAGATCTCGTGAGTGAATCGAAAATTCAAAAGACTTATCAAGCATCTAGTCACAAAGCAAAGTTCAACTGTTTGCCGAGCTTGGGATGAACTGTGATTGCGTGATTATTGCGCCGAGTTCCTTGATTACGGATATGTGAATCAGTGCAAATAACAGTTCCCAATTGGTAATCGTGTCACGTCGTCGAGCTCATACGCCATTCATTGGTTCAGCCGAACTTCGTCATACGACATTCTTGCCGCAAACCTCACCGATTTCACCTCGATGATTTTGCAAATTGTCCTACGATGAATTTCAATTTTCGTCCCCTTGAAGAGCAATCCGCAACTGACCGTTTTGTACAACTTCATCATAATTACTTTCACATTATGCAAACTGCATAATTACAGAAAAGATGATATTCTGAAAAAATTAAAAAACATTTATATGATTATACAGGTTGAATTTGAAAGCCCGTTGATAGAAACAATTACCAATTGTCGAGCCACGGTTGGGTCATGGCCAATTTTAAAATTCAGCAGTTTCTTAAACTGTAATATAATTTTAACATTTTTTTTTATAATTTATTATAATTTTTTCAGTTGAATTTTCTTTTTATTTTAATGTATCAAATATAAACATCTAGTTTAACTAGTATAACTCAAATGCTAAATGTCAAAAAAGGAAACATTTTTCATTTACTAAAAACTTATTTTTTACATAAACTAAAAAAATGGACATTTCAGAAATTCGTTAATTTATTGGAAGTTCTGCAAAAATTCAAGAAATTTAAGAGATATTGTTCGGATAACGAGTATAAGCTCGATTATTATGGGAAATAAAAAAATTCAACGAACGAATTGAATTTGATAGATAATAGTTTTACTTCTACGTAATGGTTGTAAATATTCTGAAAATTTTGCTTGGATCGAAATTAATCATGTGCATGTTCATTATTATAATCAGAGTTAAAAGGCAAGTTAACTTATCATAAAATGATTATGATGATGGAGGCAATTTATAAGAAAATACTAGCAATCAACTGAATACACTCAAAGGTTGCGCAGATTTTAAGCTTTACATTTATATTCACCAGCTTCCTATCTAGTAGCTGAATTTTTTTGATATTAATATTGAAAATACAAATTTCATTGAGTGCCTTAAGTTTGAGAAGCAATAATGTTGGGTTTCAAAGTTATCCGTAAAAATTCTATTTATTTTTTTGTTTTTCTGAAGAGCATAAAAATAAAATCGAAAATTTTTCAAAACAGTTGAAATTGATAAAATAGAAATTAAAATATTGATTTAGAGATGAGTATACACACACATATACATTTTATGTACTTCATATAAATTTAATTCTTTTTCCAATCACGAACTAAATATTTACGGCAGGAATAAAAAATACATTTCCTGTACATTTCGCGCCCATTCACATTCATTAATGTGAATTCCTGCTTGTCTCGCTTTTCACGTCTTTTTGACGTCTTATAATTATCAGTTTAATAGAATTGTAAAACATTACAATTTGATTATAATTGTACAAAAATATGCAATATCTCACTATTTTCATTAAAAAGAAACAGTAAATAACTGAGTGGCTCATTTGAACAATATTTTCTAACACAGACTATAAAGTACTAGCCGGACATTTTGGAATTAGACCAGTGGAAAACACAAATGGCCAGTCGATGGTTACAAGTACTGTAGTAGCTTAAGACCAATCGTGAATTTCTACGTACTATTCTAATATTTCAAAACTTCCTCTTACATCATTTTTGAAAAAAAAAATAAAATAAATAATAAACTACAATAATTTCTGTAATAATCCAATTTGGAATTCATCAGAATTCTTCCAAGTTCCTAAACACGTTTTTGTTTTTATGTTAATAGTAATATAAATAATATGGTTATGCAACGTAAAACTTCATAACTTTAATTGAAATGTGAGTTTTTCGTCTTTTATTGCACAAAAAGAAATTTGAAATTAGACACTGAGTTGAGGGTCTTCTTGAAACTGCGTTTGTAGCATGGTTACTATGTATTCCTAATATTATTAAGGTTATCATAATTATTATTATTCAAGTTATTATATTAAGTGTAAAATGGCTTGATTACAACATAAGTTAGATCGAACTTAACCGTCGAGTTAATAAACAAATATTATCGCAATAGTTTACGGCTCTCAATTAATATATATTATATCAAGGATGTCTACCGAGGAGCTCTTCTGTTTGTTCCTGTCTCACGTTATACATCTATATGACATAATTGCATCTAAGAGGCGGATAAAGCTTCTTACTCTCAATGAAACGTACGATTAAATCTTCAGTTTATTCAGAATTAGGTCACAAAACAGTTTCCACGTCGTCAACTGTTTTTTTTCCTCCTTTAAATCTCTCTCATACTCAGGTTAATAAAAAGTTCAATTTGATTACATTAGAGATTCGGTTTACACACTAAGTGAATCGCTGAATGATTTTTAATTAGCATTTCGTCACATTTGGTTTTTATATGCCGAGCTGAATAATTAACCTTTCAACTGAGAATCAAAAGTTTTAGAACTGTTGAATGCAAAAATTCAAATCATTTTCCATTATTCCCAACGAATATATTCCCAGACGTTAATTTATACATATGAAGTTACACCAGGGACCGCGTAATATCCTCTCTTTTTCGCAAACCAAGTAAATTACACGAGTTTTACCTTGCAGTTGCGCGCATACCTCCAGACAGGTACTTTAACTATCATAAATACGCGATCCCGGTGTAAACTTTGTTCAAACTCAGCCGGTTTCAAAATTTTTCCTTGGAATTACCTTGTGGTAATCGCGAGTCAAATGAGCAACATTCTTTTTAGTCTTCGGGGTATTAAACAAAACGGAAACTTCATTTTCATGGGTCTGACCGAAAGTGCATTCGCAATACTTGAACCGAATTATTTCTTGGCCTGTAAAATAGCGCTTGAGGCGAATTTAAACAATAATTCATTCTCGCAAGTCCGACTAGAAACTCATTCGCATCACTTAAACTGAAATTAATTTTTGATATTCAAAATAAACTCTCGGTCCTGAGATGAGAATATAAAAATGTACCTTTTTTTTTGTCGGTTTGACTAAAAACTAAGCTGAACTACTTCAACTGAATTATTTATCAGAATGGATGGAACAAAAATTTTTCACGAGACAGGTAAAAACAAAAAATAAATAAAATGAAAGTTGGTTATTCCATTATGAATTTGACGTAAACTGATAAAGCGGATGTAAGTTGCGTACGACGCAGAGAGACAAGCTTGTCAGGATAACGTTATTGAGAAAGTCAGGAGATCAGTTTGTTGCAAACTTAATTGAAAGTAACAGAATTGTTAGCTTACTATTGCAGCCAATCAAATTTCATAGTACGGAAAACACATACAGTTGAGAAACAATTGAATTGAACAATTGAATGTAACTCCTGGGACATGAATCGGAATCTAATGCAACGCTCAGCATCTCGATTTCCATCGATTTCGCATTAACTATTCGCTGGCCAGATGAAACTGTTGCGCTCAAGTTTCGTCGTCTAAAAGTGCAACCGCCCGGCATTATTTACCCGCCTACACTGAGAAAAAGGATTCTTAACATTAATCGATATTCGATAACTGTTAAAATTTTATTTAATTACTATGCTGCAATTAAATATTTGATAATATTCATTACACCATTTGATAAAAATTTTTTATGA
>JAAMPD010003161.1:0-11105 GCA_025266255.1 Trissolcus basalis
AAAAAAAAAAAAAAAAAAAAAAAAAAAAAAAAAAAAAAAAGAATTGTTTTTATGTTTACAATATACTTCAGCAAGATTTAGCAGTGCATGAAATTTAAATCACAACAACTGGCATGCACACACCTTCGCAGTTTTTATGATTATTTCCGTTCGCAGTTTGCGCTTGTTCGCTTGGGCACGTGGAAAATGACGAGTAGCCGTGTAACGACCTTAAGAAATCTGACGTATTTAAAGGCCGGCTTACAATGCGGATGAGTCAGAAATCGTCGCGTCAAGCAGAATAAAAAGAGAAGAGACATCAGAAGCGAGCTCGGACGTTTTGTCTTGGGCGCAACTTTCAAACGTGCACTTTCGATTGAAACAAAAATCAAAGCCGACGAAATTAAGGTCACCTCGGTTGTTTCGACATTAGGCGCGATTGTCGTGCGGATTACGCGACAGGGGAAACGAGGAAGACGAAAATATAATCGAGAGAAACTCGCGCAAGGTCGCTCTCCTCGCGTACAACATTTTAGGCCGGAAATTCCTGCGTTAATGTAACGATACGTAACGCGACGAGCGGCTTACACTCGAATCCCGAATTCATCGGCCGCGAATAACTTTCACTCGTTGGCTTATGGCCTGCACGTACACAAAGCATATCGCCGAGGTGTTTCATTCTACATAATCGTGCCGAGCGTTGGCGTTACACTTGTAAGTCAAATCATTTAAAACCGATGACTCGAGATGACGAACGTTCACCAACACACTTTGAATATACGTCTTCAAACTCCAATTTCAACTCTTTCAACTACCACAAAAATATATTCTCATTCCACATAAAATTTATTTCAAATCCATTTTTATTATGTAATTAAACATTGATAATGTATTTTAATAATTATTAATATTTTTTTTTCTACAATAAATGTTGGTGATTTAGCTAAGTTTTTAAAAGTGTCTTTTTTTGCAACAGTTAAAATGATAAATAATTTTGTTTTTTTTTTCACATTCAAATTTAATTTGTTGGTTTGTACCTAATTAGAAAACTAATTTGTTAAAAACAGTTGGTAAAAATGTATTAATAAAGGCGCTTGGAATTTCATAAGAATTTGAAATAGTAAGACACAAAACTAAGGAGTTAATTCTCTTTAATTTCAATTTCACTTTCGTCATTTTTGGCTGCCATTAAAATCGTTGATAAACATTTTAATTGCACCGGATGAGTCAACGCTAATAAACAACGATTTTTGATCGGCCTGCGCGTACACAGCGGTGCATCAAAAAAACATTTGTTATTCAAATTTTTGGGATGCAAAGTCGCGATAAAAAATTGTCACGATTTAATTCCAAGGATAAGGCGAGCGCGTGATAATATGTTTTGTCTCTGAATCAACTGTTTACGCATTTGGCAGTTAATTAGCACACAAGTTTAATTAGCCCGCTAACGAATTGCTGAAAATGAGTCGGCCGGCGGGTAAAAGTCAGACGATAAATCAAATTCAAATTATAAACGCGAGGCAAAATGCGGCGCATATTTTTATATTAAAAGTCGCGTGCTTTATGGCCCGCAGGTCAAAAGAGCCTTTACACATTTGCATCTCGACGATTTTTTTTCGTTTTTTTTCGTCTCTTTTTAGCAGTGCATTTTTTATGTCGACTTTTGAGACCGATTCAGTGAGGCTTTTATGCCCGGTTCTCAAGTATGCACGCGCCACTCTCCGCAAGACCGATCTGTTGATTCTTCGTTACCGTTACCGCGAGCATTTTTTATTTCGCCGCCGCTCCTCGGATTTATGACATTTATCAAACACAACTTTCTAATTCACTGCATAGATAATAATCGAACCGAAAGAAAAGAGGAGGATCGATGAAATTGGAGCGTGCTATATATAGGCGACGATCAGGAACAAATTCAGTGAGCAAATTCGGTTGGTATTTTTGAATGTATTGTTTTTTTTTTTAATTTTTTATCTCTCTCTTTTATTTAAATTATTTTATTATATTTTTCAGTTGACACTAATTTAATTTCAATCGGATCGAAATTTAAACTTGATTTTCATTTCGTATCATTAAACGGGAGTTATTCAAATAAGCCTACAATCTAGCCGAAGGTAACATTTTATTTTTATGTAATTTCAGTTAGGGGCAAAGTCTAGTTTCTTTACATAATCATAAAATCGATCTGAAAATTCAAAAGCAAAGAAGGTGAAACTGTAATAAGTAGGTGAAACGTTACAGAAAAAAATCCCTCCGACTTTGCAACCTCGAAGTTACCAAAGTTGTTACCAAGTTTTGAGTTTAGACATTGTTTCAACTTCATCTTTAACAACAATTCAAACTCAAACTTCTAATTCAATAATTTTTAATCAGACTCTAGAGAGAGACTTTGTTGAAACTGCAAATATTTTCCCTGTCAGTCTCAAAAGAAACCAAAATAAAAATTAAACTTTTTTTTTCAACAACATATGTTTTCCCTCGATACATTTTTTTCTCTTTCAAATCCTTGTCCTTCGTCAACTTACTTTCAACTGAAAATAAAAAATGAAGCATTCGCCTGACTTGCGTCTCGTCAAAGGCCTCTCGTGGATTGCGAGCTCCTTGTGTACCTGCGCGAGCGGCTCTTCACCTGATGGTAGTTTCGCGAATTAAGTGGATATATAAAAAAAACAAGCCTGCTCGCGGTCAGCAAGGGAGAGGAGGGCTCGCAGCGAGGGCCCTCGAGTTGAGCCTCTCCCGCACGCAAACAAAAACGCACACGTGCAGCACGCGAGCGACGCCACGCTTTTCATCAAATATACACGAACGCTCCCTCGCATCCGCTGCAGAAGCATCTCCGCGAAAAGTGGATAATTGCGAGCCAATTTCGTCATGAATTTTATAACGAAACTTGCGCTCGGGTCATTCATTATTTATCATCGCGTACATCCTTTTTAATTGTAACTCAACAATTTTCAACTTGAATTTTGAATCTAAAAGTTAAAGGTAAGACAAGGCATCTTTTTTAATTGTAACTGAACAATTTTTAACTTGAATTTTGAATCAAAAAATTGAAGGTAAGACAAGGAAAGAAATAATTAAACTAATGATGACGAAAATGAGAATTATAAAAAAGAAAATGATCATATTTTTGCTCTGACTGTTTTCTGTATACTTTTAAAGAGAAAATTTGTTAGAAAATGTAAAATTGTCTGGTGATTCGGTAACGTGCAAAACACAGGCTGTTTTAATTCTCAAAGTACAGTCCAAAAAGTTATAAAACTGATTGCAAAACTCGGTGCCCAAAGTGGAGTGTCTGAGAATTGCGAAGTCAGGAGGTTTTGTCAGGTGGCTGTCGTCGAAATTTTATAAAATCGTGTACTGAATTGTATGCTTGACACAAAAAGATAGCGACGATGAGCATAAACAAATACGGGACGTATCGCGGCCTTGGCCGCGCGAAATGCGGGTGTCGATCGCGATGATTTATCAAAAAAAAAAAAAAAAAAAAAATTGTTTCTCCTCGCGGCTGAGTGACTGACATAACCGATGAGAAAGTTATGTGGCGACGAGTTTTTTACGACGCTTTGTTACGTTGGGTTCTAGAATTATAAAAATCGAATTTTCGCGCTTCAACGGTTCAACAATAGTGACTCTCGTTTCACTTTGTCGCCTATGAGATTTCGTCTTGATATGATATGCAAAATGTGAGCTCTTGACATTTCGCAGTCGTCAAGTTATTTTTAATGATGTAATTAATTATACATTTACTTTTTTTTTATTTCATTCTTTTTTTTTCGTAGAGAGTACGATATTAAACTTAAACTTGAAGAAAAAAATGCGAACAAAAGGGGGATTTCACAATGAAAGTGAGGTTCAGAATTTGTAACTGTTGATATTTCAGCGATAAGAAGAGAGCGGCGAAAAAAAAGTCCGAAACCTGATCTTTTAATTGATTAAAAATAATCGGGCACAAAAAATGAATGTGTAATGATTGTAAGTCGCACGTATAGCCGGGCGATGTAACCTTTACCCATTTTTACATGCAAACTAGTCTCTAAGTTATCGAGATCCGCATAATTGGCCTTCTTCAAATATCACACCATTATAGTCCTTTCTCTGGTTTCCTCTCTCTTTTTCTCATAACCTGCCACCAACAAACAATAAAACCCTGCTCCTTCGAGTTCACACTTTTTCTCATGCTATATCAAGCACGCAATCATCGCGCCATGCTATCCACCGTGGATTGTTCAAGACAAATGAAAAACCATTTAATGCTGCTTGTTCATTATCTTGTCTTGTAATTATATCTCAACTTGTAAACCAATTTTATTGACTGTCAATTTTGCCAGGCACAATTTCTACCGCCGATTATTTGTTATTACCGATTTTTGTTCCCCAGCATTTACCGATCAATTTCGAAAAAAATGGACTGACGATCGGCAAGAGAGAGAGAGGGAGAGAGATAATGAAAAGAGCGAGATCGGCAGTAATGTGCGCGCAATCGGCAGTGCGAGAATTGGCGTGTTCTTGCGTCGCAGCTTCGGGACCGAGTGAAAGGCAACAATACGAAGGCTTCCTGGCGGCGAGCACGCGCGCGATCGCGCACCACATATGCGCGCCACAAAGAGCGATCGAAAAAGTTGATATCGATGAAAAATCGGTTGATGGCCGTTGTGTTCCAAGCGTTGCGGCATTTTCATGCTAATGCCGTTGGGTAATGCCCGAGCTCTGATTTATTATGATTTATCGGCCGATTTCAAGATCGCTAATTACTCGTGCCGATTTTTTTTACCGATCCCAACCGATCTTTCGCTAGATCGTCGCGGGAAATCAAATTAACGATCGACAATTCATTTGAACGGTGTTGCTTGAAGTCGACTTTTTGATTGTACAGAGGATCGGTGTAAGGGGGGGGGGGCAAGTACGCGATCGGCGCGCGCAAGCGAAATGCACAACCACACGTGCGTGAGCGGTTGAGCAAGCGCGCGGTCTACGGTGAAACGTCAGCCGCGGCAAGGACGTCTGTTGAACGAGCGAATTATACTGCGAAATAATTGCTACGCTCCTGGCGCACCAGATAAAACCCCAGCGCGCCTTTGTATCCGATCGCGATCCAAATTGTCATCTTCTTTCCTCTCCCCATGACTTTCCGCTTCTGCTTTACGACCGCGCAGCTCCCTGTTTTTACGATCAAAATACCAACGTTGAAAACTGTCAAATAAAAATCAAACGAATTCCAATGGCGATTTCAAATCATGATAATTAGGTTGTTAACCTTTTTCTCAGTCAGTTTATCAGACATTAGAAAAAAAAAGACAAAGACAAAGTTGCACGCTCAATTGTTTGTACAATGCATTGTATTATGCGATCTATTTATACCAATATCGATTCACGATTGCATCAGATTTGAGATAACAAATAAGAGATTGATACGATGAATTATATTTAATTTCATCATCTAATAACAAATTGTTGCTTTTGAATAAGCCATTATACCTTGAACAAGACGTTATTATATTTTTTTTTCAAACATTTGTTTGTTCTAATAACTCAATTTTCCATCAGATTCTGAACTCAATACAATTTCCAACATGTTTTTGTTTTTCAAATTTTATATTTCAATTTCATTTTTTAACGTACTTGAAAAAAAGTTGAGTGAAGAAAATTAATGGTTAGACTTTGTCTGAACTGAAGGTTGGCCAATTGATGGTATTTTGTCAGACAATCAAAAACATTGGAATATTAATTGAAGAGAGATGAAAAAGTTGTTGTTACAAATGATGAAAAGTGGCTGGGAGTGGATTTTCGGGTTGGCGTAGATCGAATGCGCCTCGTCACCCTGTCCGTCGGAGGTCAGACAAAAGGCTGAGAGAGCCAGCAGGAGCAAAAGATCGGAAAGCGTTGCAATTAAGAGCTGGCGGGGGCAAAAACGCCGAGCGCCTCTGTGGAAAGCCCAATGCACTCGAGCGCGGTATCACGTACTCCATTATGATATTTGCGGGCGTTTTTGCGTCGAGCCGATCGGTCGGCCGCCACGCCTGACTGCCACATAAATTGATCAGGTGGCGGCCGACTCCCAGGGCGATTAAGCAAACACGTCTCGCAGGGGTTTTCGCTGACACCATCGGCACAGATAAGAACAGAAAGTGCAATACACTTTAGAGTACCCAAAAAAAAAAATTTTCAAAAACGAACATACTATGAACTCCCCCCCCCCCCATCTTTTCCTGAGAATTTTAAATTTAGCGCGGGAAATATATTTAGTATTAAGCATTTTGTAAGAAAAAAGGAAAAAAAGTTTTGAATTTTGGAACAGGGGTAATGTCGAACAACTGGTGATGATGGCAATCGACTGAATTATATCATTAATTAATTAGTTCGTTCGTTAGTTGAAGATATAAAAAAAGTCGATCGGGCGTTAATTAAATGCGGATTAGTAGAATAATCCCGGCTTAATTGGCGTCGTAATTAATGAAAAATCGCGATGAGGAAACACGCAAACAGAAAACGCTTTCCGCGAACCCAAATCGTCGTTGGATTTTTATTCATGGGAACGCCACATTGTTCGTGCTCATCAGCCCGGTCGGATTTTTAAACCCGGATTGTCTTTCAGTCGTATTAATTAATTTGTCGCGCGCGTACTTCTCTCTTTTTTTTCTGCCTCTCTCTAATTACGATGATTGCGCAACTCACGTCGTTTCGCTTTGGTTGAAAAAGAGAGGACAAAAGGTGGATGATCGAGCAGAGGATATCTGCAAATAACGAGCCAGACTAAAAATATGTCTGCATTTTCGGCCAATCGAAAGGAATCCGCGCTGCGATCCCGATGAAAAGCTTTTTGTCACAAAATAAAAGCTCGGGTGAAAGCGTTTCGTTGTATCTGAATTTTTTCATACCTGCGAATTTCAATAGCTCGCACGTCAATTAATTCGACGACGCAAATATTGCATTATTATATACCTCATCATTTGATTACCTTTGTACAGAACTAACCAAATTTTCATTCCCAATTTTTTTTTCTTCTTTTTTTTCAACTAATAATGCCATCTCGTCATTATAATAATAATCGTTACAGCATCATTGACAATTATTGGCACCTGATAGACTTTCATTTTCGTTCAATTTCGAAATTTCAATTTCAATCTTTTAATTTGACATTTTAATTTAAAACTTGGATATTATTTCAAGACTCATATTGTAAGATTGTAAAATGATGTTGATTTTCAGGTTAGATATGAATGAAGTTTGAATTTCAAAATTTGAGTTTGAAGATTTGATTGTGAATTTTGATTTGAATAGTTTTACAAAAAAATTGATTTAAGTAGAATGATCTTGGGTGATTTTATAAAGTGCAGGTTGAGAATTGTAGGTTAGGTTTGTTCATAAGAGTCGTGTCAGATTGAGGACACGGTAGCGCGCTCGCGTACGCGGAGACGCGTCAGGAGAATTTGAGAACGCACATACGAATGGAGAAAATGGTGTAACCTTGCGACTACGGCCTCGATCGCCTTCACCGAAGAACCTTCGTGCGTGATCTTAAACAGATCGTATCACCCTGCACTCGGTACGCGTTCGAATGATCGAACTCTTTCCAATTTATTTATTTCGTTTCTCTTCGAATCGCACACATATATATATCAAAAACATTTTTTTTTTCAACGTTCTCGTCGACTTTCGATAATTCGAAAACGTTTATATGATAAATCAACTGGCTAATAATAACCTTTTCACCTTACAAATTTTGAGAGAGTCCATCTCATGTTTCTGTTTTTGGATTGTCTCCATTTTGAATTGTACAATTATTTGAATGGTTTCAATTCTTTTTTTTTTGTTTTGTTATTTATATTAATTAAAATATGAATGAAAGATTTCAGAAATGAACTTACCCCGTCATGTCCTAGGAACTGTATAGTAGGGTTCTGGCCTAACTTATGCTGAAACAGAAAAAGAAAAGTAAATTAACATTTAATCGCAAAATGGAAAAAATCATTAGCATCAAAGTATCATAAAGCAATCGCGCAGTCGACTATATATATTCGAGGCGATAAAATCCGTGTTCAAATTTTTAGGACAGGTTTAGAAATAAATCCGCAAGAGTTGCACGCTGGGGAGCACACAAATTATTTAGTTATCAAGACGGATTTCGCAACAGTTCGTATACATGCTTTTCATTGAAAAGCGACGAAAAATGGCGCGATACCAGTTTCGATGAGACAAACCTGTTCTCCGAAAGCGAGCGGCTGTATCGCTCGCGTACAATTATAAAGTTTGAACGAATTATGAAAATTGCATGCCAAATGGACAACTTGTCGGCTGTTCAATTAAATACGAACTGTGAAAACCAAAACCCAAGTGACAACCACCATCAGCACACAACCGTTGACTCAATAAATAATTCACAACCAATTAATTTATTCGTCATTTACACAAACCTTTACAAACTACCTATTCAAATTTCTCAATCAAAATTTACATTTTCACATTCTGAAATTTTTTGCAAAACTCATTTCAAAAATATTATAATATTTTAAAAATTTTACTTTCAAACAATTTTCAGTCCAACATTATCAAATAAAAATTGTCCATCACAGAATTTTTTCTTTTCAGAAAAAAAAAAAAAATAACTGTCAAATACAACCGTCTTATTGAGCCGATCGTGTCAAAAGCACGTCGAGAAATTAATTAAATTATAAAAAGGCGTTAGTCGTCTTTGTAAAGTCGCTTGTAATTTGGTGGGTGTACATATCTCGGTGTCAAAAAATGTGCACGAATTACGAACCCGATTAATGATCGCGCTTGTTATCGGTAGCTTTTCTTTGGGTGTTCTTTTTTTTTTCTTCTCTCACTCGGTTTTGCAGCAGTGGCGCAGATAATCCGAGGGTCCTCGGGGCTTTTCTTATTGGCGCGGAGACGAGACGGAAGTTTACCCCCTGTCGTCGGGGTTCATTCGGGCGACGCCGGCTTTGAAGCTGCTGTGCGTGGGTGTCGCAACAATGACGGCCCCGTTTTCGACCGAACCGTTAATCATTGTCGAGCGAGCGCCCTCTAAATATAACCCCGTATAACGAGACCTTAGCTCCCCTAATTAACTCTTTTATTTTTTCCCTGTCTATTGGACACCCTGGATCAATTAATAATTCGATCTGGCTTCAACAAAATAAAACAATTCTTCCACACTGAGAAAAAAAATTCTATCAAATATTTTAATTTGTAGATGAAAATTTACTGAACTGTACAGCATAAGGGGGACAAACCTAAAATTCGTAAAAAATTATTTTGAAACTTACAGCCAATTTTGATGCATGAACATGAAAAATTAATATTAGTTCATAAACTATAACCCTATATACATATAACCCTATAAACAAAAATAAAAAACTATAAAATATTAAAATATATAAAACATATTTAAATATATATAATAGGAGCATTATATATTTTAATATTTTATATAGTTTTTTATTTTTGTTTGTAGTTTATAAACTAATATTAATTTTTCATGTTCATGCCTCAAAATTTGTTGTAAAATTCAATATTTTCCCCGAATTTTAGAGGTCCCCCATATACTGAACAGTTCGGTAAATTTTGATAGAATTCTTTTCCCCGTGTACTGGAGTGGCGTACGATTAAACAAAACTCATTATTTCTTCCAGTCCTCCTTCCCTTACATTTTCGATTCAAAATTTTTTTTTTCGATAAATTTACTTTTTTTCGTTTTGATTTTTGTTAATTTTATTTTTCGTCCGTCGATGACGTAGAAATTGCGCGTACAGACCAAGGCCTTCCTGCTCTCATATTTCTCCGCGGCGCAATCGATCCTTTCTCCGACGCGAGCTTTCCTTTCGAGACTTTCATTCGTCGGCTGTTCCCTATGTTTTCCAATATTTACATATATACCTATCGTATTTCGTCATAAGAATCAAAATCATTTCCGGCATCGCAGCGCGCGGCGCGAGTGCCGCCGCGTCGAGAGTGCAACACGCTGCTACATAAGCGTCCTCGAAAAATGTACGAGCGTATCGACGGCCGGTGAACGTGCAGAAAACGAGCGAAAAACTTTTGAAACGAGGAAGTTGCCACGATTGTAACGATGCCGTGGACTATCGTAAAAACGATCGCCAATCATCGTTGACGTGTTCATTTGGAAATGTCCAACTTTTTATTGGCTCCGGAAAATTAAAACTTTTGCGGCCGCGTTTTTAATATACCCACCGATTCATAAACTATTTATAAACGGGGATAAAAAAATTTTTGAATTACGACACACAACGCACCACAAAGCGTATAAAATTTACCCACGAACAACATTTTATTGGTTATGTCTCTATTTTCATCCTCACCAGGTCGAGGTTTTCATTTATAATTTATTCATTTTTCGATTTGCAAATNTAAAAAAAAAAAAATTTGTGCTCATCACATAATCCCAATTATATCATACGCAAATTGCATAAATCAAGTACGACTTGAACTTTGACAAGATATTTGTCATCAATCAGGAAGATTTTCGTTTTGACTATTTTTTTTTTTTTCTAATTTTTTTTGTTATTCCATCTTGGCGTTTTTCATTAATACATCGAATGTCTGAAATCGAGGATTGACTGAGCGTGTAATGATCGTACTTATGGACTTGGGTTCAAGCAAGCTGAGGTCGCGCCAGTGCACTCGCCTTGCATTGCGCGTATTAAACGTTTTCTCCCTTTCACGCGTTCGACGAATTACCCTTCGATTGGACGAGAGGGGGGAGATCCTCAGATAGACAACTTTTCAGCATGATAATATTCGAGATATGGCTGGAAGGTTAATCTGGAATACCAAAAGACACATCGCAATGCCAAAAACATTCCAACAGGTTCGTTCGGATGCGTACAAACCGCAGGACAAATCTTTGATCAGCTGTTATGTAAGCCACCCATTTATTCTTTTCGCCATGAAGCAAAAAAGACACGTTTCAAAAAGCTTTCGGCTAAAATAACTTCATACGTGATTCCAAAAACAAAGTTAAATAACAATCTTTCATTTTATTTCTTCCACTAAACATTGTGAATAATTTTGCGAAAAATTTGTTTTTTTTTCCGAAATTATACCATCTTCTACTTTTTATTAACCCTTTAAAAATATTTAGAAAATAATAAAATACAATAAAC
>JAAMPD010003162.1:0-11109 GCA_025266255.1 Trissolcus basalis
ATTACTAAAATTGTTACCTTTTGCAAAGCACAGTGTGACGTCATTAGCCTAATAATTTCAATCCTCTAAACGAATGTAAATAGTATATTTTGCAACTAGGGATGAAAGTGCTACTCTCATCCCATGTTGCAAACGATAGTTTTTTCAATAACCTGCTCCGAAAAAGTGCCAACTTGAGTTCCCGAAAATTCTGTTTTATGAAATCAAAGCTGGCAAACCTGTGAAGCGGGCCAGCGGGGTCCAGGGGCGGCAGCCCCTGGTGGGGGTCAAGGGCAAAGCCCCCTGAATATAAAAACAAAAGATTTCAATGAATATAAAAAAAGAGATTTAAATGATAAATTTTGATATACGGTTTATGCAATACATAATTAATATAATATAGTATAATAATGAAGCGAGTAAAATTAAGTACTAAAATAAGTAAAGTATGTATTTTATTGCATCTTTATTATAATTAAGTAATTTATTTTAATATAATAAATAAATAAATAACAAAATAGTGATTATATTAAATAGGTACAAAAATCATCTTATTCACTAATAAATAACGATGTATAATTTTTAACATTGAATATATATATAAACATATTTTGCTTTATTTAAAGTTCAAGACGCAATTAGAAAAGTTGTAAATGATATTTCCTTGTTTTAATGATTTTGTTTTGGACATAATTACTTCATTGTGATTCAATGGTATTTGTATTTGGCTTATCGCTTCATCAAAGTTGTCATTTCAAAGTTCTAGCGTGATTTGAGCTGAAAATTCATATTATTTTTTGATTAATGTTTAGATTTGATTAAACTGTGAAAAAAATATTAGAAATAATTTTACCGATGTAATTTAATTGTTTTAAAGTATTTTCAGTCTTTCATTCGATGGCGTTGCATTTACAGTGAAATTTTCATTATTTACATCTTCAGTTTCTAGAAAAAAAAAAAAACAGAAAATTAATTTTTTTTTCTTCAAGATAAAAACAGCATATAAGTAGTTATAATTATTCAAATTTACCTGCGATTTTCATATTTTTTACAGAGTTCCTTTCATAGGATGAATTACAATTTTCACTGCCAGATGTTGATGGCAAGTCAATTAGTGATGTTATTTGCTCAGTAGCTTTTCTTTTGACGTGCATAGAGTTCATCTTCATCTTCTAATTTTATTTTGATAAGCTCGTCAGTGCGACAAGCTCCTAAAATTCCAAAAATTAGAATGACCTATATTAAAAAATTACGTATATAATTTGTAATTTAATTTTATAAAAATACAAATCTGTGTAAATAAAATATATTCAAAATATGAATCAGAAATTGAATTTCAATAACAGAATTTTACCTTTTCTGCCAAATAAACATCGTCTGGAGCATCGACTAAGAATTTTTCAATTTAGTCCGATGTAAGCACTGAAGCTTTTTTTTTCTTATGGCCGACAGATTTAGTTATTAAAAACTGTTTTAACTTTTTAAAGTTGTCTATGTTAATCTCTTCATATAAATATATGGTAGATTTTAACATTCACCAATATGACTACATGGTTGCTGAGGATAAAGATAGTGACTTTTCTTGAAAGAAAGCTAACAAGCAATTTTCTGATGTTTTTTTCAATTTTATGTTTTGTTTTCCACATTTCAAAATTGTTGTATTGCTCGTCAAACCTTGTTCCACATTTTTGTGGCAAACAACTTTTTGTCGCAAGTGTAGCTTTTCGAATTATTTCAAGTGGAGTTTCATATCCATCATCAGAATCTGATGTGTCATCCATGGCGGAAATAAATAGACTGGCACACTATCATTTAATTAAATATGAGCAAGTTGTTTTGACGAAACACGTGACTATAACACAATCAGTAGCGTATTACATACTGTCGGATCCCTGATCAAAAAAAATGAGCAAATTCCTTTCATTAAAAGTAAAAATTTAGGATGCGGGATAGAAATAGCACTCTGCGACCGTAAAGTGTGACCGAAAGTACTTTCGTCACGCTACTTTCGCCCGCTTACCTTTAAATCAAGAGTGACGGAAACTGGCACTTTCATCCCGATTTTCGGTGACGAAAGTTGGCACTTTCGGAGCAGGTGTTGGAAAAAATATATTTTATTTCACGCAGCACTTTGTCATAACCACCCACGCGAACACAAGGTGAAAATAGTACAAAAGCTCAGGGAGACAGTCGACTGCACCCAAGCTCTGCACTTTGGATACTGGCACATAACGAAGTTGTTCGTTTAATAAATATTTAAATAAAACAATCAATGACGTCATCCACTATTCCGATCTTCGTCCATACCTACAGAAAATAGTGTGAAACGTGACACCTAGACGAATGATCTGTAACTGATATTACTAAAAGCGAAGCCGCTTGAAACGCAGACG
The DNA here is from genome assembly GCA_025266255.1 of Trissolcus basalis. Classification (NCBI taxonomy): domain Eukaryota; kingdom Metazoa; phylum Arthropoda; class Insecta; order Hymenoptera; family Scelionidae; genus Trissolcus; species Trissolcus basalis. The sequence goes on from JAAMPD010003162.1 coordinate 2,373, forward strand.
CTGCAAAAATAGTGTAGAAATTGAATAAACTCGAATTTTGACAATTTCATGAATCTCAAATTATTATTACGGTTCTTGATACCTCAGTTACGAAAATTCGGATGTATCCGTACATATCGTGTTTGGAAATGATACAGATTTGTCTACTGTACTGCTAGTATCGTTTAACAATTTCGTCATCGGCAGCATGACTAGTTTCGAAGATGTTAGAAATTAAAACAAAGTCGTAAGTGCGAAAATATTATACCGGTCGTCGACCGGTACAAACAAGTCGAAGAGGGGTCGTGCTGTGTCAGCGCGTTGTACGATCTACTGTCGGAAGAGGAAACGCGTTTTTAATATGGTGTGTTTGAGCCTAATAACGATGAGATGGTCTCGTACGGTAATGCACGCACAGCGCTGATGGTTTTTACATGTTGGGTCGATGACGAGATTGGTAGTCGCCGAAAAGAACAAGAAAGAAAGCTGGAGGCGTTAGAACTGGAACGTGAACGTGTTACCGATTTGATGGAGAAAGCAGAAGAGCGTGAACCGTGGTTGTGGAAAGAGCGACACCCCGACAAAACTTCTTGGCACTGGTACTACCGCAAAGACGATACGGTTCGAGAGGTTTTAGAATTTAGGGGTGAAAGAATTGAACTGTGCCACAAAATTCTCAATACCGGGAACGTGATCCCAGAGTAGAAAAAGATTGAAAAGGTGAGACAAAGTGCCTGTGAAGTGTACGAACTATTGTTTGAGAAGGAGAAAAAGACTCGTAAAAAGAAAATAATTTGCAAATTAATTTTTGATGAATGTTTTTGAAAATAAAGTTTTGAGTCATGCTTTTTTGTACCCTCTTGTCTTAATTTCATTATCTAAATGTTATTATTCCTATTTCTAATTTTCTTTTCGAAAAAAGGTTAGGTTGGAATGATAAAACGCATCTCCTTTCGCATTTTTATTTTTCAAGTTTTGCGCCTGAACATTGTGCTCGTTTCGCCGTTTAAGTTTTTGCTGACACAATCGCTTTCGTCGTACAAAATCATCTTGTTGCGAACAATCGCAAACACGACGTCGTTTCGCAAAACTTCCGGAAACGCTGACATGTAGCTTTTGACGATAATCAACGGGTCGTCCTGACGGGCGGTCAATTTAAAATTTTTCACCTGGGCCCAGCAATGGTTCAACGCGTCGAGATAGTAATCAAAGAACTCTAACTAATCGTTGAAGCACGGCGCTACGCGAAGGAGCCCCTCCAGCGTCACCTTGTGCATGTTGAGCACCGTCTGCTGGCCGTAGTCTGTAATCTAAAAGAGAATTGTTTCAAATATGTTTTTAACTCTGGAAGCACCACATCCCGTTTTTCTACATATCCAAACAGGTGGGTCTAAGAGACCCGAGATTTCTATTAAAGATCATAAATAAGCTATTTGACTGAAAAAAATGAAACAAATGATGAAATCGATTGTTTAAACTTTCAGAAATACGATGGTAAAAAAGCCAAAGTGTTTATCATCATTGTTCTAGAGTTATCAATAAAATTGTAAACGGAAAAAATTTGATGCACTACTTTTTTAAAAAAATCATAACTACGATTCGAATTATCAGAGAAAAAATTTTCACAGCTTTTTGTGAAGGAAAAAATATGTCTTTCAATAATATTCAATCTCTAGAAAGATTCGTTAACAAAAGTATCGTTATTTATCTGAAAACATAGCATTTCATGCGCGTTTATTGTTAGGTTTCGTCAATGCAAAGTAAGAAAATTGAATATTTAGATATAATTTTTGTGTCGAAACTCGATTCATTTCTAATGTATAATTGCAAATATGATCATTCGTATTCTATTTGTAGTCTTATCACATTAAATATGAATTTCTATTTTCTAACGATTTGAAACTCAATCGAATTAAAATCAAATCAGCCTTCACTCTAGCTAAATTTTCAGCACATCGTTTGCATTGATGAGATGTGTGATCGAATGATCGAATATCGATAAAATCTGGCCAGAATATTATGAATTGTTTCAAAAAATTAATACAATTTGATCAAAGATCAATTAATTAACCTTAAATTTTAATAAAACTCCATTATTATGGATTTAAATCTCTAACTTGATCCGAATGCTATTTTCCCCAATATCGGTTTTTTGGACTTAAACACACTTCCCGGATCTAGGAGACACGTGTTCAACTTTTGTTCTTGACTGTACCACGATTTGCAACCGAATTAACTTTTGAAACTGATTAACTGTTTCAAAAGTCCCTAATTTTTTTTACAGATAATGTAGAACACCATTTCACCGGCAAAAATCATGATAAATATCATTGAACAAAAGCGTTCGGGTCTGAGAGACCCGTGTGGTGTTTTGAGGGTTAAGATATAAATGAACAGGTCCTAGATAAACGGGTCTTACCATCGGTAGTTTCAAAGATCACGGCAGGCTTGTCATACACCGTTTTGGCGTATACCGTACACTGCGGCGTGATTTGTATTTCGGGTTCGCTATGACCATTGTTGACAAAGGCCGTCAGCCGGTTGGAGTTTCTAGCGATCTCGCGCCATACGTGGAGGGTCAGCGTGACACCGGACCAGTACTGTCCGCACAAAACAACGCGAGGGTGCCAGGTGTCAACATCGCGTCGTAGAGGCTCGTGGACGATTGCTTGCCAGGTAGACTGACAGGCTCGAGTGATTTGACGTCGTAGAGGCTCGTGGACGATCGCTTGCCAGGTAGTCTGACAGGCTCGAGCGATTTAACGTCGTAGAGGCTCATGGACGATCGCTTGCCAGGTAGTCTGACAGGCTCGAGCAATTTAACGTCGTAGAGGCTCATGGACGATTGCTTGCCAGGTAGACTGACAGGCTCAAGCGATTTAACTTCGTAGAGGCTCGTGGACAATCGCTTGCCAGGTAGTCTGACAGGCTCGAGCGATTTAACGTCGTAGAGGCTCATGGACGATTCTCGTGTGTCAACGAGAAAAAGTTAGTTGCCTCGTGTGTCAACGAGGAGATTTGGGGGTGTACTGCGAGGTTTTTGGGAACAGGTTAACGTCATATTCAAGACCAATCTCGTGTGTCAACGAGAAGATTTGCCGGTAGACTGCAGGGATTTCGGAAACAGTCTCGTGTGTCAACGAGAAGTTGTCTCGTGTGTCAACGAGAGGTTTTTCGCGCTCAAATAGTCGAGGCGATTGTGGCTTATGGTTATCGCGGATTTGAGATGCCACTGTAGAGCTTGTAGCTCGTGTAATAGATGATCCTGTTGTACGCAGGAGTCATGTCGTGTGGGTCTTTGAATTTGTAAATTTCGGTTTGAATCAGTCTCGTGGACTGGCAATTTACATATCTGTGTGATCGGTAGGCGATAAAGTGATTTTTGAGATTTGACCATGACCTCTCTCACAAGTCCGTCTTTGCCTTTGGATCTCGACGATGCGTCCCAAGCCCCAGGATGTTGGAGGAGTATTCGGTTTTCGCACGAGAACTATGTCGTCGAGAGCAATAGATTCTTGCACATCGTGCCATTTTGTTCTTTGTGGAGTGTGGCGAGGTAGTAATCATGCCACACTCTCCAGGCCTTTTAGACGATCTGGGTGACGTTGGCCCACCTTGCGAGAAGTGTCAGGTTTGACACGTCTTTCTATGGGATGGTCTGCATGTCGTGCAGTATGAGAAAGTGCGCGGGTGTTAGGGCAATGTCGTCGATCTCATCGCCTGGTCGAACAAGAGGGCGAGAGTTTATGCAAGCTTCTATCTGAGAGGTGATTGTGGCGAACTCTTCAAACGTTGGCAAGAAGTTGCCAAGTGCTACCTTGAGGTGTTTCTTTGCGATCTTGACTGCGGCTTCCCACTCGCCACCGGAGTGTGCCGCTGCAGGTGGAATGAACTCCTAGGGAATGCCATCCGTGTTGGTATCGAGGGCTGTTGTAACAACTTCGCTGAGCTCCGTGGCTGCCCCTTAAAAGGTGGTGGATTGGTCGCTGTATATGCAGGCAGGTCGACCGCGGCGAGCGACGAATCTTTTCAGAGCTGCAAGGAAGGCTTCCTTCGTGCAGTCTGAAACTATCTCCAGGTGACAAGCCTTCGTGGCGAAGCAGACGAATACCGCTAGGTATGATTTCCTGGTCTTATAGCCGCGACCCGGTGATAGTCGAGTCAAAAATGGGCCGGCGTAGTCTATTCCCACGTGAGCAAATGGGCTGCTCTGTGAACAACGAGTGGATGGCAGAGGAGCCATTTGCTGTACCTCAAGCTTGGCTCGTTGACGAGCGCAAGGAACACATTTGCCGAGGATGGTTTTTACAGCTTGACGGGCCCCAATCACCCAGTATTGTTGTCGCAAGGTGTGTAGGGTGAGCTGAAGTCCACCGTGCAGCACCTGTTTGTGCACGTGGCGAATTAGTAAGTTGGTAGCGTGATGTCTAGGCAAGACCACGGGATGCTTAGCAGCATATGATAACTCTCATTGGCCGATTCGACCGCCTACTCGGAGGAGTCCCTGGTCGTCGATGGTGGGCGTCAACGGTTTCAGAGGTGACTTTGTTGCCACTGCTTTTCCATGTGTCAAGTTTCGGAACTCGGTCTTGAATTGACTCTGTTGCAATGCTCGCAGGATCGCGTTGTGCGCTTGGTCGCGAGCGGCTGCGTTCAACGCGTGGAGTCGACCTAGGCGTTTGTATTTGGGAAGTAAACGAAACTTGAAGATGCAAGTGACAACTACGAAGAGACGTGGCCAACTGGAGAAGCGAGGCAGTAGGTCGTCGCTGGTTTTGGTAGTCACAAGGGCGGTGAATTTTCATTCCGTTTTTCTTTCTCCCAGAGGAGCAATGCTCGACTCTGGTAATGCCTCGTTTTTCAAGATAGGGCCGTGCCACCGAAGTTTGGCTTTGACCAGATCTTCAGCCAACATACCTCGAGAATTTAGATCAGCAGGGTTTCGCTTGGTGAAGATGTATTTCCACTGTGTGTCAGGGAGCAGAGTCTGTACCGCAGACACCCTATTTGCGACAAACACTGTCCACGTGGATGGATGTTTGGCGAGCCAATCTCGGACGGCTGTTGAGTCCGTGAACACGATCACTCGGTCTATGGTTGACAACAGTTGACGTTGGATTGTCGTAATGGTTTGCGCCAATAGTAGCGCGCCGAGCAACTCGAGGCGTGGTATTGTTGTGACCTTTAGAGGGGCGTTTTTTGTCCGAGCCATTAGGAGGTGGGATTTCTCGCACCCTCCTTGTCGGTAGTACAAGTAGACGGTGGCTGAATAAGCCTTTGTGGAGGCGTCTGAAAAGCCAACGAGTCGGTGTTCACTGGTGTCGTCCGCGTTACCAAACCAGCGAAGGATTTGTATTTGTTTTAGGATGGTAGCCTCAGCGCACAATTTGTCCCACCTTCCTGTGAGATCGGGCGAGGCTAAGTCATCCCATATACCTCCCTGTAACTGAAGTTCTTGTAGCATGAGTTTCGCTTTTACGACATAGGGTGAGAACCAACCCAATGGGTCAAAGAGTCGACCTATGTGAAAAGCTATTGATCGTCTGGTCAAGGTGTTGCTGACCGGTGCTTTGGTGTGTACACTGAAGGAGTCGGTGTCGGGTGACCATGAAATGCCCAAGATCTTGTGTTCAATTGGCTCTTCTGGGTTGATGTCGAGCCCACTCTTTGTCATGCAATCCTTTGGGAGGAGCATTGGGTCTGTTGATGTCTACTTTTTGAGGTTGAATCCTCCTTTGCTCAAGATGGCTATGACCTGGTCACGGATGCGCAGAAGTTCTGCTTTGTCGCTGTGACCGAGTAAGATGTCATCTACATAGGTCATCTTTGTCAGCGGTGTGACAGCCAATGGGAATTCAGCTCGGTGGTCTTGCACGAGTTGATGAATGACACGTATGGCTAGGTAGGGCGCTGGCTTTGTGCCATAGGTGACTGTATTCAGAGCGAAGGAGGTAATGTGGTCGTCTCCTGGCCTACGCCATAGTATACATTGCAGATGTCGGTCGTCGTCGTGTACCCAGATTTGCCTGAACATTTGCTGCATGTCAGCTGTCATGGCATGAGGATAAGTGCGCCAGTTGTTCAAGATAGCCGAGATGTCGGTTTGCAACTTTGGACCTGCGGCCAAGATGTCGTTCAAAGACTGTCCACTTGACGTGGGGCATGACGCGTTAAAGACCACTCGGATTTACTGGTCTATGTCTCTAAGAACCGCGTGATGAGGCAAATACACTCTTCGAGCGTATCGTGGGTCTCCATTAATGATCTCCGTCATGTGACCCATAGCCTCGTACTCTTTAAGGAAATTGTCGTATTTCTCTTTGAGTACATGGTTTCTCTGTAAGCGCCTTTCTTGTCGTTCCCAGGCCGCCTTGGTTATCTGCTCGGAGGATCCGAGGGAGGATTCGTCTTGACCTGGTTCAAATGGTAGGCGAACAATGTATCGGCCGTTCTTGTCCCGTGAGATGAGTTGGGAGATGTAGACCTCGCAGCGCTCTTCAGAGGGCGTGAGCCTAGATGTTGAAGGAACCTCTTCTGTGGTCTAGAAACGCCTCAAGACTTTGGCTAGTTCGAGAGTTCCATGTTGTACAGTGATTCTCGCTACTGTGGAAGTGTCTCCGATTGGTCCGGAGAGGACCCAGCCGAATCTGGTCTGTTGGGCGATGATGGACGAACCTTGAAGGCGTAGCATGCCTTGCTCCAATACCTGGCCGTAGGCGTCAGCTCCAATGAGAAGTTCTATCCTTCCTTCGCTTGCTGGAGCTGGATCAGCAAGAGTGAGATCGCTCAGTTCTGGGAAGTGCTGATGGTAAGCGTCGGGGGCTTGGTAGGCGGTAATGTTCTTGAGAACGAATGCCGTGAGCTCAAGGGGTGTCTCTTGATGGTGTAGGCTCTGAACTCGCAGTTGAGTGGAGTGTTTGAGGCGTCCGACGGTTGTAGACCCTATGCCAGTCACAGGCACGTCTATTTTCCTTCTCTAAAGTCGAAGCCTCTGAGTCAGACGTTCGCTGATGAACGTGGCTTCTGAGCCGGGGTCAAGAAGAGCACGGACAATGGCTGTTGATCCGTTGGGGGATAGTACGCGAATGCGTGCTGTCGCTAAAATGACCCTTTGAGAGCTAGCGGCGCCGACATGTGCGTTGATCAGAGCTTCGCTGGTTGGATGGTTCTCAGCGGAGGCCGGCTTCGAATTGATCTGCCCGAGATGGAGTAAGGAATGGTGAGGTTTCTTGCAATGCCTGCAACGGTACTTGCTGCGACACTGTCTTGTGCCGTGGCCGCTTGCAAGGCAGTTAGTGCAAAGGTTACGTTCTGTTCGAACTTTGAGCCGTTCCTGTGGCGATAGGTCAAGGAATGTTTGACACCTCTGTATGAAGTGGTTATCGCCGCAAAGGGGGCACCCTGCTTGAGGCTCATTCACAGTTGTGTTGTGTGCCCGGAGGTTTCTCTCTCTCGGATTGTTTCCTCTAGGGGCGTGGCCTTTGTTCAGCGTAGGGCTTATTGCCATTGCTTCGAGCACTCTGATTTCCTTGCTCAGGAAGGTTTCAAGTTGTTTCCACGTAGGGTACTTGTTACTGGCGCTCAGCGTGTTTTTCCATCTCCTTTTCAAGGCAGTGTCGAATTTTGCTAAGAAGATGTGAACTAACAAGGCGTCCCACTGGTCTGTGGGTAACCCTTCCGTTTTCAGTGCCGTGAGTGTTACTGAGCATGTGTCTCGGACCAGTCGCAATTTTTTGAGGTCATCGTGTATCTCAGAGACTGATGTCAGCTTGTTTAATAAGGCGGAGATCAGAACGCGTTTATCGTCATATCGCGTGGATAGTAACTCCCACGCAATGGCGTAGTTAGCTGCTGATACCGTTATGGTACTGAGCAGGTGAGCAGCCCCGTCCTTTAACTGTGCCTTTAAGTAAAGGAGTTTCATGACGTCAGGAACGTTGACGTTTTGTCCTACCGCTGCTTGATATTGGTCTCGAAAATTGGGCCAATCAGTGTAGCTGCCGTTGAACTCTGGCAGGTTGAGAGGCGGGAGTTTGATTGGCGCCATAGGATTTGTCGTTTCTTGCTCCTCGATCATTGTGGATTGTCGCGGCAATGAGTGCATGAACGACGTAGGCTCTGAAGGGAGTTTAAAAATGGCGTCAGTAAAAAAGGTTTCAGCCTCGGATATTTTAGCCTGAATACTTTCCCATTTGTCCTCCGAAAAGTAGGAGATATATGGGCGTAACTCTTCTGCACATGCAGAGACGATTCGAGCATGTAGTGTCGCTGCTCTGTCGCTCAGTTGATTGAGGCGTGCAAGATTTGTGTCTAATAATTTTGCATCTGACGGCTTGTATTTGCGCGTCTTGGCAACGTCTAATAGGCGGGTAATTGTGTCCGCTGTGATTTGTAATTCGGCACTGGGCTCTAGTATAGCCTGAGTCGCCTGTGTTGCTAATGGCGCAAACACTGGGTCTATTGTAGATGAGTCCAGCTGTTTCTTGGGCTGTTGTCCATTGTTTATTTATTGTTAATAACAATTCACTGCTGTTATCCGGCTCGGAGGACCGCTGTCAGGGATTGCGCCCTGTGGCGCCCTCTGATAGCTATGTTTTTATGCAAGCACTGTGTCTCCACAAGTCGCTGGCTCCGGAAATAACGAGCGAGCGTTGCTATAAGCAATTTACTGGAATGGTGTTTGAATTGCCCGCGTAAAGCAGCTGGTGGCGCCACCTGGTGTCTCACGCAGACGAGAATTATGGTGAGGAGTGGCGTG
>JAAMPD010003163.1:0-11106 GCA_025266255.1 Trissolcus basalis
ATGGGTATTCCATCCTTTTATCTTAAGAACTGAACGAATACCTTCTCTCCGTCTTTGTTCTACATACTGAGTGAGATCTTTCCTTGATTATTTCGTATTCTTTGATTTTGATTCGCGTTTTATTTTGAATTTATAGCAACTAATTTAATCGGCGTCTTAGTGAACTTAGTTTTGCATTCTGCAATCATTTATAGCAATGTCGATCATGAATTTTACATCTCTTGATCATACATTTTAGCGGGTTTTAAACTTAACAAGAAACTTAAATCATGATATGTTGTATATCCTTTTGCATAGATCTTATATCTAGTGCACTCTCAACAGTCATTTTGACTTGAGAACCAGGAACGTCTCCGTTAGTTTCTTAATTTGAAAGAACTGATATTCAACGTAATTTTGAATTCAATCAAATTTTGGCATAACAACAATTCTTTATTAACTGCGGTGTTTATTGCATACAATTGTAAATGGATTGTTTAGAGCATTTGAATCTTGTTTATTTTGTTGAGTTAAATTTATTTGTTACTAGCTAAAAATGAGTGCTTCGCACGCATATTTGCGTCACTGCACTATCGAATACAGGATAAAGTCGATACGAAATCAAATTTGAAAACAATAAGACTACAATTGTTGTAAATTTCACATATTTGACTTTGATATGAAAACGAAATTATGTTTGTATTTGTGAATATCTCAGGTTATTAGAAGGCGATATATGAGAAATGATATTATCCAATATTACTTTATTAAAATTGAAAATTCATTTTACGATTCATTTTTCATTATCATTTAATATAATTTTTGTATTACATTAGAACTATTTTTATATACTATTCTATTGAAGATAGTTTAGATTTATCTTGAAATTTTCGAGTCTTGTATTAATAACGTTCCGATGTAACGAAGAATAATTTAATTTCCATGTCTACTATAACACAATATATCCACTTGGATGAAAATTTTTTGAGTCCAGGATTTTAAGAGGTTTTGTTCAAAAATCAACTGAAATTTGAAATTTTTCAATAAATTTCATTATTAATTGCATCAAAAAGTATTTATTTTCCCAATTGATGTTGAATTTAGTATTTTAATTGAATATAATCCATCAAAACACGGAAGAATATTCATTGTCGAAGAAAGTTGAAATTTGACATTTTTAAAATTTTTTCAAAAAATACTTCTCGAATCAAATTTTTAAGAAGCCTATTTTAATTCTGTGATGCTAAAGAATAACCATGCATAATTTTATTCCTCATATATCGTTTAGTTTGAGAGTTTTTCGCTGACAAACAAACAAACAAACATATTTCCATTTTTATATATTAGTAAGGATATAAAATTTGGTTTATTACAGGCGTTCGCTGTTGATAATATTAACGGTCAAGTTTACTTTCAAAATAGTAAAGGGTTGACGGATTTATTTTGAATCCTTTATCCTATTGAATCGATCGGTTTGGTTTTATTTGAAGCAATCTTTTATTTCGTGAATTTTTGGCAGCGTCTGTCCAATAATACAATATCTTGATTCTCAGTCTCGTTCAAACTGACCATTCGAACGAGTTTCATTTTTGTTTTTAGTCACTGTAATCTTGTCCTCAGCGGTGTCGGTAACTGAGTTCGCTGCCTCACCTCTTGAGTTAAATCGGATTGAGATTTATTTCAGGATTATTTCTGTTTTGAATTCTTAATGCGAAAGTGAAGAAATTTCCGCAATGGGAATCTCCCACAAATTCCACACAGACAAAAAAACTCAAGGCTATCAACTGGGTTGCATAGGATTTTTGAGCGTTATGACGTACGATTATTAGGCAAAGCATTGATACAGAGAATTTAATAAAGAGAAGAAATTGTATTGCTATAACTTTGCCTCACTCAAACAGAAAACAAGAAAAAATAACAAAATTGTTATTGTTTATTGTAACCAAACGTAACAGGTCCCCAACGAGTCCTCGTTTTTATAGTGGGGGAGACTATTTCAAAATATATTCAATGTATACTTTGTACAACTTCAAAAATAATTATACTTCATAAGGCTCGTTCTCAAGTAAGTGAAGTTCGATCGTAATTATACGAAGGGCTCGTTCGAAGAGATTACATATGTAGTTCCGCCTTTGGGCGCCAGATGTCACAACTTTAGCGTACAAAAATTCCGCGTCCCTTCTATACTTTACTTCATTATCGTTTTTGTATGTTGGATAAGAAACAACGGCGGCATACAAATGTAAAAATAAAAAGTGAAAATTGTATCAAAAGTTAAACTATGAGTGGAAAAACGAAAAGAGGTGATAGGAAGGAAAGTGGAGATCGAAGAGATAGGTCCAAAAGGACAAAGACAGACGAGAAATCGGATAGAAGAAAAGACGCGACAACGGCCGAGACACATCATGGCGGTCGCAGGCGCTCGCGGGACCGATCCAAGTCAAGAGAACGGCGACGTCGTAGTCGCTCATACGAGCGGTCTCGTTCGAAGCACCGTAGCAGTCGTTCTCGCGGCAGATCTAAGACGAGAAGAACCGGACAGTATTCCCAGGGAATACAAGCGCGGTCAACAACGAAGACAAAAGAAAAGTCGCGTGAACCCTCAGTGATTCTCAGTCCGATTAAAGAAGGCTCCCCGAGCAAAAAAAAAAAAAAAAAAAATAAAAAAAATAAAAATAAAAACGAGTGGCAGGACAGGCCAGAAGGTGGTGTGGTGTGCTTGTACGTGTGACAAGTCAAACTATAACCTAAAAATGTCAAAATACATTTATTCATGAGTTTGGTTTTTTGTTTTGTTTTTAGAAAATAAAGAAAATCTGGACCCTAATCCTGGTTCAAGTGAAGATAAGAAAGAAACTGAGTGCATAGATGAGGAGATTTTACAAGTTTTTGGTGACGACCCGTCACAATCAAGCAAAGTTGAGGTGACCATCCACTCTTCATTCAAACCACACTGGCAGTTTTGGTTGAATTCGGGTCTGAAAAAGGACGAAATTGATAGCCTCGTAAAGAAATATGAATCAGATGAATCATTTTGTGTTCCAAGTATGAAGCAAAACAAATTTTAAATGAATTATTTTAAAAGACACTGAATTTTTTCTGATGTCGACATTTTTTCTTTTTTTGTTTGCCTTATAGCACTGAACCCGGAAATAAGAGCAACGCTCACAGGCGCGGCAATTAAAAGAGATGGTCATTTGGAAGAAGCCCAAAAAATGTTGTCAAGTGCAATGATGGCTCTGGGTTCAGCTATGACTATGATTATTAACGAACCGATTGAGCCTCCTGACAGAGCAGTTCTGATGGAAAGAATGTTTGAGACTGGAAAATTAATTGCTGGCACCTCTCACAAACATGCTGTATCGAGGAAGGTCTTTATTGAACCAGGGCAGTGTTGGGCTGATTATTAATTTTAAATTATCAATTGAATTAAAATAATCTAAGAATAATGAATGATTAAAACAATTTATTAATTTATGAATCAATTACTAATTTATTCAATTATTTTCGTAATTGATATTAAAGTAATCAATTATTCAATAATCGATCATTGAAGTAATTAATTATTCAATAATCGATCATTGAAGTAATCAATTATTCAATAATTGATCATTAAAGTAATCAATTATTCAATAATTGATCATTGAAGTAATCGATTATTTAACAATTGATCATTGAAGTAATCAATGGTTTGTTAATGGATTATTAAAATAATAAATTTTGTTATAATTAATTATTGAAGGTGTTAATTATTGAATGATTAACTATTGAAATAATTAAAAACTTACTATTTAATAATCAAAGTTATCAATTACTCGATATTTGACTATGAAATTGAATAATTTCTTATAATTTCTTATTCTTATTATTATATTGATCAACAATTTTTGTTAGTTGATAATTACTTAGGCATTATAAAAAGCGAGTACAGGGAGTTTTTCATCACCTAATATTTATTGACAAATTTACAACGTTTTAATCTAAGAATTTATATTTGTGTGAATTCACTTTTAATAAAACACGCATTTCAAAATTTGTGTCAGAAAGCTTATTATACTTTGGCGCATTAACCATTGTGGCATAAGAGAATAAACGCTCTACAGGCGCTGAAGAAGGCACTGGTGTATTAAATTTAATAAACATTTCGTGAATCAGTTCGTTCGATTTGATCGATTCAAGACTACTTGTAGTTGGCAAACTAAGGTATTGATTTACAGATGATTCTGCTGGACTATTGCCTCTTGCAGCTGATTCTGCATCAAATTCAAACATAAAAAAATCATCATTACATTCGGATTCCTCATTGGTGTTATTGGTACTCATTTCTCGGACAACAGAAAGTATTGCATTCAGCACTTTTGACTTTAGATAATCACTGAAAGTAGCCATCCAGGTCAATTTGAATTTTGGATGTAGCGTCGCTGCAACAGCAGCAAATATACCTTCCTCTTCAATGTTGAATATTTTTGCGAAACGGTCATTAAGTGCTTCAATCAAACCATGGATTAGAGAATTGCAATAGGTGAACGTTGTCGTGGTCATCTTCTTTTGTAACTTGTTACGAAGAGACACTAAGCTTGGTGCTAGATACCCATAGTACATATATTTATCCCCCTGAAGATAGTCTAGCGTTTCTGCCACATCTTTGAAGCAATGAAGATACTCCCTTAAATAAATAAAATCTTCTTCGTCTAAGCGTTTTGTGTTTTCTATTTTTAACTCATCGTAGAAAGCTGGGGATATTTTTTCTCTCACTTCAATAATTCTGCACAGCGAATTATACAAAGAATTCCAACGGGTAACGATAGGTCGGATTAAACAACAACCCAAGTATTGCTGTATAATTTCTGCCTGTTTTGGTGATCTTTGTTTGTTCCAAATTGCTGCACACTTTGAAATCGTAATATCATGTTGCAGTCCTAAGTCTATGTCTGCATCCAAAATCTTACTAAGATTAGCTGTGCATATCAAATTCAAAGTATGTGAAGCACAGCGATAGTGATTCGGCAACACCATAGGACCATCGTCGTCAATATCAGGGCAATTCTGTAACTTCAGAAAGCATTCACTTTCTTCATCAGGATCTGTAAATAAAATCGAAATGATTAGATGGTCAAAAAATAGAAAGTAATATCACACAGCAAAATTTGAAAAATTAGCAATTAGAATAATGTCTCACTCATGTATTGGGCATGAGTGGATGTGTAAGGCGATGGTAAATTTTGAATCCTGAATTTGTGGTAAAAGTGGAATATTATGATTTTAATTTAATAATGATGTAATTATATATTAATTTCAGCTCTATGTATAACCGTTGTAAAATAATTTGAACTATAAAATATAATTTTTTTTTATGAAACGCGATGACAAATAGTGACACCTGTAAAACGCAGTCACTATCCACTCTTAATATGATAAATACAAATGTAAAATGCACATTTAATCTTTAAATATTGCTGACCATTTTAACAGCCTAAAACAGTCCCCACTTTTACGGAATCGCATCTATTGCCATCACTCCCACTTATCTGCTTTTGTGGCGTTAGAACGTCAAAGCGTTAACAATGACAGAATCGTCTTAATATATGTCAAAACTGTTATGTTTGTTTATATTTGAGAATAATGCGTTAGTGAAAAAAAAGTTATATTTTTGGTAATGTAAGTCACATATCGTATTATACATCTTTTTCGAAAAACAGAAGAAATTTTTTTGCGCGGTAAAATGCAGTATTTAGAACAGTGAGCACTCGTATTACACTTCAAATAAAAATTAGCGCCACTTTAGGAAAATAAAAATTTTATCAACTGTAAATTTAGGGCATTTTATTCCCAAAATGTTTCTATAAAAAAATCCGAATTTACTTTATCTGCTGTAATTTTTGTTTTTGATTGATCGTCTAGAAGTTATGTTTTTTAACGTTAAAAAATACTCAATTTTTTAGGCAAGGGCGTTTATTGTTGTGCAAAGTATTTATTTATCTAGGGTCACTCTAATTACCATCAGAGAACTGTCCACGGCTAAACTTGACAAACGCCTTTACGAAGTTCGACGCGTTGTCCGTGACAGTCGCTACAACGTTAGGTAATTCAAACTTCTTATGGATATCATCTAAGACTTTGGCGATCCGATCATTTGAATGAACTCCGGCAAATCGCTGGCACGCAATTGCAGCTGAATGACGTTCTAGAGTCTCATTATCAATCTACAAACCGAAATGATGATTAATTAAATAATACAATAACATTCGTCGTATTTATATACTTGAAACTCCTATTAAGAAAATTTGAAATGCAAAATATCTACCCAATGCACTGTCACGCCTATGAAACTTCGTTGTCGAGAAGACCATATATCGGCGGTCGTGCATGTATACTGGACGTACTTGTTCAATTCTTCTTTGATAAGATTCATGTTCAAAGAAAATAATTTGTCAATTCTCCGCATCAACTTCTTTCTGCTGAAAAATTTAATAAACTTTTTGGGACCAAGTGTAATACCGAGATCTGAAGATGAAAATTGTTATTAAGTATTAACAAGTCGTAAAACATACACTAGATTAGTTAAATATATCTTTTTTTTCGCTGAAATATTATATCGACTTGCGATTTTTATTTTGATTAGTGTAAATATGAAAAAATCATTCATGTTTTACATTTATTCGAATTAATCATTATACAAAACTTCACTATAATTTTGTGACAATAGAAATTCTTACCGTCGAACATTTTACGGAAACTTGGAGTTTCAACAGTTTTAAAGGGACTAAATGTGTCTAAAATATAATTTGTGACATTGATTTCAAATTGTTCTTGACAACTTTTCTTTCGTCGTGTACTTGCGTTCGAGAGTTGGGCCATTCTATTTTTCATTTTTAGATATCGGGCATGTACATCTGGATGAACTTTCTGAAAAAATAAAATATATTTTACTTCTACATTTGCTATTAGTGTGTCATATATATCAATTGATTTAAATTACTTGAAACATACTTTGAGGTGAGTAATAAAATTAGATGAAATGTTCAATTCACCCCTAATTTTTTTCCCACATGATTTACAAATCATAATAAGCCGCTTGTTTTCTATTGATGAATTTTTAAAGTCGATAGTATAGAAACTTTTGTGTAAATGAACCTTTTTTGAACATTTATCTATCAAATAAGTTCTCGATAAATCCGTTCTTTTACATTGCTTATCCACACATTGCTGATTTACTAAAACAAACAAACATTTATCTGAATAAAAATCAAGCACAAGAACACAAGACAATACTAAAGTTATTCATTACTTCTCCTGAACGTCTCTCTTTTCTTTGGTTTTTTTTTGTTTTTTGAGATCCATCAAATTGACTCAAAGACAAACTTGAAGTAGATGTCACTAATTCATTGGCTTCTTCCTCAGTCATTTGACTTTGGCTATTATTGCCGCTTTTATTTTCATCAGAATGCTTAGAAGTTTCCTTTTGTGAATCTGAAAAATGATTTATTAAAATACTAGCATATTTATCCATGTTCATCCAATTTTAAACAATTTTTTCATTCAAATTTGCAAGAAAAAAATTGCCTAAAAAATGTTCAAAACCAAAATTGTTTTTTAATATTTTTGGTATAGAATGAAAAGTTTCAATTTTTTAGATAAAAAATTTAAATAATTTGATTTAATTCTAATTTTTTACAGATTGAAATCATAGAGAAGTGTTCATTGAGTATACAAATTTATGCTTTTAATTGAAAAGAAATTTTCAGTCTAAATTACCTGGAACGGATTCAAGACTATCCAAATCTGAAATATTTCTCGTCATATCATCCCTCTCATGATCTTTTTCATTTCTGTCTTCTGATTCGTAGTCAGTACCATCTAAAAACGGATTGTTTTATTTCCGTATAACATCTATGAATACAACAACAAAAATAGTAAAAAAGATTTGTTTACCTTCTAACTGTTCTTTTGTTGGTCGTTCGAAAAGATTTTGATAGATTTTTTTTTGCTCGAATCTGAAATACAAGATAATTGAATATTTGAGTAAACTTATAACATATGAATAAAGTATTTATGTTGAAATCAGTTTTTTTCGCTTGAAAATTGGAATGTCTATATATTGTTACCATTCTTCAAATGCTCGTCTGACGGTAGCTTTCGTTTTTCAGTTTTTTTAAGTTGTTCAATCATCTTTGGCGTCGGAGCATTCCTTGCTGCATTTGCCTCTGAAAGCAAAAAGTGTTTTTAATAAAGATGTTTATATTTCTCATCATCATGAATCGTTTGATAAAAAACTCATCTAAACCAATTGATATAATAATGATAAAAATTTACTTCTCCGCATTGTCGCCGTCAATTTCAGCTTTGATCCGGATGTACTTGGCTCGTGACTCATTTTTCATTACAACTTTCGTTGACATCAGAACATATATTCAATGTCCCAAAATTGATAAACACAATTCGAACTTCTTTTATCGATGATTTATAAATCAGTCGATAGATGGCATATTCATTGCAGCACACTTTAACTGCGCAACTTTGTGGCGCATCTTCGGCTACACAGAGCAAGTGATACGAAAAATGGTAGATCCAATCAAAATCATGCGCGCGCTCGAAGAAAAATTTGAATCTAATAGTTATCATTTAGAAATAGAATATGGTTAACTTATTAGTAATTTAAATATTTAAACATATAATGATATAATTTTATCGATTGGACATGTATTTTGTTTTTTAATTAATCACCACATAATAATCAATTTAATTATAAATGAATTGTTAATTAATTCTGTAAAAATTTATTATCAGGTAATTGAATACTATAGTAATCAATCACAACAGTAACTTATTACCAAGTATTGAAATACCATACTAATTAATTACTATAATCATAATTTACTAAGAAATCGGTCAGTATAGTAGTCAGTTTATTAAGTAATTAATTATTATAGTAATGAATTTGAAGTAATCAATTACTTTGATAATCAATTACTGAGTAATTAAATTACTTCATTACCAAATTGTTATGTAATCGATTATCTGTAAAATCATAATAATGATTAATGGTAAAAAATTATTCGGTCAAACTCTGATTTGAAGTAATCGATTACTTCGATAATCAATTACTGTGTAATTAAATTACTTAACTATCAAATTGTTATGTAATCGATTATTCGCGAAGCCATAATAATGATTAATGGTAAAAAATTAGTCGGCCCAACTCTGAACCAGGGCTTACAAAACAAGTGAAAGATGTCCTGAGTACAACCAAAACTGATAAGATGCTTTACGGTGCAGAGTTAGGAACGAAAATAAAGGAAGCCAGAACGATAGCTGGAGTAGGAAATTCCATGAAAAACCAAATCCCAGCTGCGAAGAGAGGACAAGGGTCAGCAAAAAACTGGAACAATGCCCAGACACGTCGTCCGTTTGCCTGGGCAAGGAAAACCCCGAACAATTACGGACAGGCGAGACAACAACAATCTTACAGGGCAAGAAGAGGACATTTTTACCAAAATCAGGGCCAGAGACCATATCAGAGTCAGACAGGGCAGACTCAAGCGAAGAATCAGAAGACGGGGCCGACACAGAAGTAGAGGTACATCAAATAGGAGGAAGACTTCGCTGGTTCAAAAATCAGTGGTTAAACTTAACGAACGACAAGTTCGTTCTTGATTGTATTGATGGCTATAAAATTGACTTTGCTAGACAAGTTTATCAGGATTGCCCACCGGTTGAGCCATCGTTTTCAAAACAAGATTCTTTTGAGGTTAAGAAAGCAATTTTGAAATTGATCCAAAAACAAGCAGTTCGAGAATGCGAGTTCGTAGAAGGACAGTTTTTATCCACTTACTTCACGGTTTCAAAGCCAGACGGCTCGCAGAGATTCATTCTTAATTTAAAAAATTTAAATCTTTTTATAGACACGACGCATTTTAAACTGAAAGATTTGAGAACGGTTGTTAAGATCATTTGCCCGGGTGATTACATGTGTAACATAGATTTACAAGATGCATATCTTTGCATTCCGATTAATAAAGATTGTAGGAAGTTTTTACGTTTCAGTTTTCAAGGAAAACTTTATGAGTTTGTAGTACTTCCATTCGGTTTATCAACGGCTCCCTTTGTATTTACAAAAGTGATGAAACCAGTGGTTAATTATCTCAGAGCAAGGGGTTTTAAATCAGTCGTCTACTTGGATGATTTTTGTGTCATTGGAAAGGATAAGTTAAGTTGCCAAGAAAATACAGACCAAACAATATCTTGTCTTGAAGACTTAGGTTTCTTGATTAATTTTGAAAAGAGCAATTTGATACCTTCTTTAACATGCAAATTTTTAGGTTTGGAAATCGATTCAAAAAATTTTTGTGTAAAACCGACGCAAGAAAAAAGACTTTTGAAAAAAGGTTTTGAACCTATGTAACGAATTTATGTTCAAAGATTCATGTACTATTCGAGAATTCGCGCACTTTATTGGTATTTTAATCAGTTTATGTCCAGCGGCGGAGTATGGTTTTGCTAACACAAAACTTTTAGAGAGAGAAAAGTGTTTTGCGTTGATTTATAGCAATAACAATTATGAAGCGAGAATGTTCATCTCTGACTTGGCGCGTAAAGATATTTGTTGGTGGCAAGCGAATATTTTAAAGACGGAAAACAAAATAAAAACGTATGTATTCTCTGCTGAAATTTTTACCGATTCATCGCTTTCAGGCTGGGGAGCCGTACGTGGTGATGAAACTGTTCACGGAAAATGGAATGAGAAAGAAAAGAAATATCATATAAATCATCTCGAATTGCTTGCTGTATACAAAGCACTGTTGGCTTTGGGAGACGATCTAGCTAATTGCGAAGTTCTACTGAGAATAGACAATACCACGGCATTATCTTATGTTAATAGAATGGGGGGTATAAAGTATACGAATTTTAATTCATTGGCGAGAAAGATTTGGCAATGGGCGGAAAGGCGTAGAATTTGGCTGTATGCGTCTTACATTAAGTCGAAAGATAATGAAGTTGCCGATGCGTTATCCAGAATAAATAATTTGGATACGGAATGGGAGCTTTCAGAGAAAGCTTACAAAAAAATTGTAAACAGATTTGGCTGGCCCTCTATCGACCTTTTTGCAACAAGTGCAAATAATATCT